>OX439378.1:6145854-6254278 GCA_949319315.1 Zelleria hepariella | reverse complement strand
TATCAACATCTTCTAATTGATAACCTAATAACGCATCCAAAAAGAAGATAATATGTTTTTTTTTTTCATTAGCGGCGCTAGCTGTGCCTAGGTTCAAGCCTAAAGCGGTCGATCTATAGCTCCCCCTTAACATTAAATTATAAATCACGGATGACAGAGATAAAGTTTTTCGTTAATTGCTTTAATGAGTCGGCGTCGGGTCTCAGAGGACGCTGTACAGATTGTTGGGTGGTCACCTCTAAGCCTTATCCACTTCCAATTGACCGAATAGTTTCGGGAGAAAAGACGCCGATAGAGACACTTTACGTTCCGTGTGAAAGAGGGCGGGTACAGTCGACAGCATGACAGATTACAATCTGTTTTCTGTTTTGATGTAAAGTCGCCCGTAACGTCACCGCCATACTGCTGCATGCCTAGCATGGCCTGATCTCTGATCTTTCATCGACCTACATAGAGCGGTACTGTGTGCTTATTCGGTAAAAAAAAACCGCAGAGTTGCCAGTCGTCAAAACCGGTTATTTTCGGGCAAACCTTTTTTTTTCGACAAATAATAAACGACGTATTACTTTTAAAACTTAAACTTTCGTAAGCACTGCACATTTTTATATCGACTTCCGGACGATGTCGAAACATGTCGGCTATTCCGACAAAACAGTTAAATCGATATAAAAGACGTATTACTTACTGGTCGAAAAAAAGTTTTTTATCTATATTTTCCCGAAAATAATTTTTTTGAGGACTAGCAACTGTGCGTTTTTTTACAGAATAAGCCTACAGAAGATGTGTCGATCTAAAAACATTGATTTAGCCGGTTACGTTAATCCAGCTGCTATGAGACTCAGGATGACCGGCCATTTTATTATCAAGGTTTATCGAAGCTCAATACTATGTTTTTCTTGCTCTATATAAATCAAAAGATTGAGAGATAGATATAGTATCCACGTAGATATAGCGATCATGCTAAGCCAGCTTATTGGGAGTATTATTCTAATTTTTGTTATTTCAAAGACGAGCGTTGAAACAGAGAACCAGAGGTTGCAGTTCAGGCAAAAGCGTTTCATCCTTCAACCCAAACTTTAAACATTTTAGCTTTATGAACCCCAGATTTTTGACACCAGGCCACTTCCCCAAGCAGCTACGTCACTACGTGTTCCAAAGGGCCCTACACATTTAACAAGCCGCCGACACGGCCGCGGACCCTTTGTGCGTGGCCCATAAACCCTATCGGTCCACTGCGCGGTCCGCAATCAAACCTGGGCCCTGGACACAGAGGTGGTACCGCCAAAAGTACAAAAAAAAACAGTAGGACGCTCAGCAAAGTCCTCGAAAATGTCCTACGCCCGCTCGTTCTAGGCTCCAGCGATCAGCACAGTGGGCCAACCCATACGAAAGCAAGGCCCCGTTTCTGAATTGAGAATTATAATAAGTAAATACTTATCATTCTGTCACGTTCTTTTGTGAGAAATCTGCAGAGACAGAACGATTCTTAAGTGCTTGCTTGATGAATTCAGAAATAGGCAGTATGGCTGAGATATACAGAGATTTGAGAAGTGTCTATACTAGGCGCTTCGATTTGCCGAAAGCCACTATTGCTGATTTTGATCTGTCAGTAGCTTAATAGTCGACAACGATCGGTCTGTAATTAAAGTTTCACAAATAAGGACATTTTCATTGCGTACATGAAGTGTTTGATTACTTAGTATTTTTACTTAGGGTGGTATTAATAGTCGTCTGAGATCATCTACTTGAGATCGATCTCAAGTAGGTGAACTCAGAAAAGTCAAATGCTAATGTCAAGCCTTGGCTAATGTCATACCTGAGTAGCTGTCAGCATATTAATAGACACTATCTTGAGATTGACATTGACATTAGTATTTGACTTTTCTGAGATGACCTAATTGAGCTCGATCTTGAGTCGACGACTATTAATGCCACCCTTACTGACCCGATGGCGAAGGTAAACTTCTTTAGTAGATGTATGTTTAGTTTGTGGCCGGGGTTCAAACCGATATTGCCACTAAAACAAACATAAAATTTGGGCAGTAAAACTTTATGTGATAAAAGATTTTGTGGCGACGGTGAACTATTGAGATAGTTGTTGGGATTTTTACGAGATTGTGGTTGAGGAAATTAATATTGTTATCAATACCCTATTAAGTTTTGATAAGGGCCTGCAATGCTTCTGAGAAAGGAGAAAATATAAAGTGTTTGTGAAGTTCAATGCTTCTCTTGATAATTTTTTCATATCAGGTTCCAATGTATTAGATTTCTACATCTACACTTTTGTTGCGTGCATTTTTAGTAGCAATAACGCTTTCTTATTGTGAAGAAAAACGTCGTAAGGAAACCTGAAAATCGCCAATCTGGAGTGGGCACGCAAAGATACAAACTCTGCCCAGAGTTTTTGTTTCGGTCCTGAGCCACCTCCGAGGCTCCGACCATGCCAGAAAATATTTGTAAAGGTTTTGTCGGTTATAGCCTCGTCTGAAATGTCCACCGCTGCGAGTCTCACCCACCATCCGGGTGCATCATCAACACTCAACACTCATAATATCATCAACACCCAACACTCATAATATTATCAACACTCAACATACACTAATCAAAATTTTATTTTGTATGGAAATCGGCTTTTTGGAAATATACTCGGGCTCCGAGGGCAAAAGAGATAGCGCTACCAGAAAATGCGATATCGTCATTTCTACATAGGTGACGGCCGAGATGGCCGAAAAATGATTTTAGTAACTAACAAGAACGAGATTGATACCTAGACACTTTTGTTACAATATATTGTATGTATCAGTAAATATACAAGGTGTTACAAAAGTACCTAACTCTTTTGACAGGGTAATAGCACCCAGTGATAGAGATCACAACCTAAATATTTTTTTTGCTCTATGACGTTCCGTTAATTTTTAAATAAATAAAATGTGAACGATGTGGCGGTAGAAAAGTATTTTTTAAATATTGTTTTCATTGATTTTCACAATGTTTTAACAACTCACAGCTATGTAAATGCACCTACACGCACAAACATATTTTTAAATTTGAGCTAATAACAAAAACAAAAAAGTTATTAATTTTTTTTTCAATTTTGAGGTTATAAAATAAAAATAGATTTTTCCAACTTTTTTTTACAGATTTGACATCCTGTTGACCAGTAGGTTACACCCTGTAAAAATAGTTAGGTACTTTTGTAACACCTTGTAGGTATGACCTTTCAGCAAGCAAAGTGATAGATGAGCTGTCAACAAATATTTCTAGTAATTAATTGGCCTATACCTATATGGTAGGGTATATAGTCTTCATTCAAGAGCACAATTAATTAATTATACGAAGCTCATAGTTATTTATCAGCTGCCGAGGAAGTCATAAAGAACTCTATTTGAGTCTCGCAGTATCGTGATGACCGGTGACATTTGCTCCTCATACTCTTGTGTGAAAGCGATGACCTTCTGGTGACATGAGATGGCAGAAGTTGTTGGAAAATATCAAATATATCATCCTATCCTACTTCCTATCCTACTATCCTATCCTACTATGACAAAAGATGCTAACTCTTTTTACAGGGTAATAGCACCCGGTGATAGGGATCACAACCTAAATATTTTTTTTCCTCTACGACGTTCCGTTGATTTTTAAATTAATAAAATGTGAACGGTGTGGCGGGAGAAAAGTATTTTTTAAATACCTATTGTTTTCATTGACTTTCACAATGTTTTAACAACTCAAACCTTTGCAAATGCACATACACCCACAAGCATATTTTTAAATTTGAGCTAATACCATATTTCATATTTCATACGAAATATTAAGGTTTCCTTAGCTTGTTAACAAACCTACTGTAGCTACTGTAGCACCCACACTAAGACACGAGTTCCCGTTTCTTACCACAGCAGATTATGCTTTATCTAAATGTCTCTTTAACGGAACAATAATTGTTACAATATAATTATTATGATCGGAGCAATAAATTACTAATGTCGGGTCGTTAATTATTTCATGATTGAGAAATGTGTCTGGAGATAACGACGTACTACTGCGGTCAATAAGGCAATGACAGAAGGAAAACTCAAGAAAATTCTGCACCAATCTGTGAAAAAATCTGTCTTTCTCCATGGCCTATAAAACATTGATTATATGCCCACCATAAAGAAAGAACCATTAAAATATAACATGTCAAGAGTTTTTTTTTAAAGTATCATCTGCGTTTTTTTCTCCCTATTGGACCTCTATCTTGGGCCGCCTCTTGCCACCCCGAAGACTTCAGAAACAGGGAACTCTATAAAACGTGTTTATCATAGCAATTCTGAAAATAAGTAGTAACGAATGCCGGTTAGTTCAGACAACATCTTTCTGTCAATCTTTGGGTAAACAGAACCTAAAGTGACAATATACTTGTACACACGCTAAGCCATGTCAGGGCGGTCTAAAAACTCTGTCACCAGGGGTGGCCACTACCTCATACGATTACCTATACCTACACACGAAAGCACGCCAGAGCGTACACTTTTGCTGTAAAGTCGCTCGTAACGTAACCGAGTAGAGTGCTAGCGTGTAAGCGTCTCCGTGCCGACTTGTGTACCCAGAGTGTCTTGTAAAGATCAATAGAACAAAACACTACATTCCATGTGGTATTGAGAAGACCTTCTGTAACTTTCTATTTCATACGGAGGGTTTTGTTTGTGACACTGTTAATGGTAGTTCAGTTATTAGATCTATTCATGATCATTCTGTGAATGGAACTTATCATTGGAAACTGAAGTAGAGGTCATTCAGCCTGGCTGATTCCGCATATATTTTCTTGTCATTCAATTGTCATCTCGTCAACTTTCAAAGAAAATAATTAGTGTTCTTCGATTGTTCCGTTTTTTATATTCCTTAAAAAAGGCCCCCAATTTCCACGTGATCCAGTACCCACTAACAACGACTGGGAATAGGGCCTCATAACCCTAAATTAGTTTTTTTGGTCTGTCAGCTGAAATCTCCCGCAAACTAAAATGAAAACAATCACTAACTGCAATTTTTGCGTTATAAATAACTATCAAAACATAAAAATACGTGTGTGTAATCCACTCGGCCTAAGAAAGCAGCCTTAGTTTTCTCTACCTATATTTAATTAATACTCATCTCTACAATAAGCCTAGAAAAGTGCCCAATCTAGGGACGCCATGTATACAGTTGCTCTAGCACACGAATTCTCGGTACACCCTGTATAAAATCCCGCACGTCTGAAGTGTTGGCAGCGCGAGCTATCTACGCCGCACGGCCGAGTGGCGGCTAATGGGCGTGCTGAAACTGAAACACTACACACTGGCTGTAGCGCCAGTCGAGTACAGTGAGCACACTTCATACTTAAGGGTAGACGATAGCAACGTGGCGGGAAATTCAAAATTCTCACAGTTTTTTACATTTTGTAGCTAAACTGAGCTATTTTTGTTCAGCGATTTTTCGTTCGCGGCAATGAAACAGTATTCTTTTCATTATTGTAAACAACAGAACAACAATAATTCAGCCGATTATGTGTTCTGGTCTACGAAGCAGTGGCACCGCCTAAAAAACTTGTCGTAGACCAGAACACATAATCGGCTGAATTATTATTGTTCTGTTGTTTACAATAAAGAAAAGAATACTATGTTATTGCCGCTGAAAAATCGCTGAACAAAAATACCTTAATTTAGCTACAAAAAGTAAAAAACAGTGAAAATTTTGAATTTCCCGCCACGTTGCTATCGTCTACCCTTAAGGGTCCGTATAAGGCTAACTAGCGCCACCAATGTTGAAAAAATCATATCTTCCTTTAGAAGAAGTTTCTGGAAAAATCCTAAGATGAGCCTATGCGCCATGCTTTTCTAGATTTTTAAGTGTAGATACCCTCTTCGAAATTTACTTTTAAGCTAAAAAATTTTCGATAAACGCCAAAAACGTCCGTTTTTGGCGGTTATCGAAAATTTTTTAGCTTAAGACTAGAAATTGAGTTGGGTACCCACACTTAAAAATCTAGAAAAGCATGGCGCATGAGCTCATCTTAGTATTTTGTCAGAAACTTCTTCTGAAGCGAGATATGATTTTTTCAACATTGGTGGCGCTAGTTAGCCTTATACGGACCCTTAAGGCACAATAGGACGCTCAACTAGCGCCGCCAATAAAAAAAAACTATATCTTCTTTTTGGATGCGTTTTTTGCTACTGCGATTTCTCAAAGCGAGACTCAACTAATTTTAGGACCTAAGGTTTGGATTCCAGATTCTAAAACCTACGAATGCAATCGATTCTCGCCAAAAGTGGCCACTCGTTTGTTAAAAGCCGTATAAATGGTGCTCGGCACACTGAAGAATAGTTTTCTTAGGTTTGCACGAGCAGAATACATAAAACAAACTACTATTGTACCGGATTAATCACTCATTTTATTCGGTTCTTTAATTTTTACCAACGTTTTTATTTGGCAGGGCGACCACAACCCCTGCAAAGGTCCCGAATCGTAGGTTTTTTTTTTAAAACTATTGTTATATCCGGTAAAAGCGTAGTTTAATCAAAGTGCAGTATGGCCCGGTTTCTGAATTGAGAATTTTACTAAGCAAATACTTAAGTATCGTTCTGTCACGCTCTTTTGTGAGAAATCTGCAGAGGCAGAACGATACTTACGTATTTTCTTAGTGAATTTCTCAATTCAGAAATTGGCAGTATGTCTCCCCACTGCGCAGCTCACTAGCAACACTTGAGATGAGCGCCAACAGTCTATTGGCCGCACAAAGGCCTCCCTGTGGCCTGAAAATTAACAGCACGCTACATTTAAGTGATTAATTTCGGCAATTACGGCTGCGCTTAATGCTAAATGAATAAGTTATTTTTAATTACGGAGTAATTGCCACCCGATGCTGCTACGGGATTAATTTGGTGTAAATGGTCCGTCTACTGACGCTCCTGGTGGTTTGGCGAGAAGAGAGCTTTGGATCTACGGCCAAGTGTGGATGCTTTTTGTCCAAGAAAACAAATTTACTAAAGGGTACATTTTCACCACTTCCGTGGTTAAATTAAGCAACAGACCAATAACACTTGACGTGAGTTATTTTGACAAGAGGACCAAATGCCTTGGCTAATATGCCTTTGCGTCTTCATATTTCTAGAATTTAAAACCACTGAACCGATTTTGATAAAACTTGCAGTGATCCGCGCTTGAAGTTGGAAGATAGGTATCTAATCAAACAAAAAAAAAAGAATGATCGCAATCAGATTTCAGCGAAATACTTTCACAAACAAACATACATAATTTTTATAAGTCTATGTAGATACTTACATAGACTTATAAAATTACCTGCCAGCATAGACTAACTAAAAAAACTAAGGCCTTTGCATCTACGTAACGAGATACAGCGTCCAGTGGCACCTTCACTCAGACTAGATGGATGAAGAGACCACTCGGCGCTGCAATGCCTGGGACATTGTTTTAGATGGGCTTGCCCAGAACCTATACCATCCTAACAGCTTAGTCGGCCTAGCCAACAGGAAAGACCACTCAATACGTGTGGAACCAACTAAGCCGTACTAACACACCTATTACGAATATTGTGCAATTACTTGAAGGAAAACATCGTGAGGAAACCAGAGCGTATGAGGCACTATACCCTCAAAGTAAAAATCGCCAACCCGCATTGAGTACGCGTGGTGATTAAGCTCGAACTCTCTCTGAAAGAAGGCCTTTGCCCAGCTAGTGGGACATGTACAATAAATAGTACAGGCTACCGTGGTGTACATACTTATGATTGAATAAATAAAGCTCTACATCTTACTTTTTTACTTTCCTTTCCTTTCTTATGAAGTCTGTAAAAACATGCAAAACAATGCAAACTTTCTAAGCGCTGCCTGGTTGGACATAGTTTGTTTAAAAATCTGTGTGTCCTTTGAAACTCGCCATTTCATTGAAAATTTGAAAATGTTAGCACTAATTTGGCTTTTACTGGTAAATTCGACCCGAGATGACGAATAAATATTTTTTTAATTTGTAAAATTAAACGTAATTGTATAGTGTTCGATTATCCGAACAAACCGGTTATCCTAACACCCAGTCCCCCAATTAGTTTGGATAATCGACGCCCTACTGTATGTAACTTTATTACTGCACAGTGAATAAAAACAATTTACTTTGACCTACGTAAGAAACGTGACTTTGTCAGTTATTCTCCTTGCCTCAAATCTCGATTCGACACCTTTCTATATTTACCTCAAATCACGATTTAATTAAGTGCAAACATAAAGTACCTAATAAAAAAAACACAGCTTACTCAGTATTCGGCTTATCAGATCAATAATTATGTCATTATGTCAAGATTATGTTATGAAATAAACTTGTACCGAGATCAAACATACAGGGTGACGCCTGGTTCAAGACAAGTCACTATAATTTTTAGGGTACATATACAGGCTACTTCTTGTTTCGTTTTGGTTTTTCTATAAAGAAGTTTTTTTTTTAGGTAAACGTAAAAATAAAATGGTAATTTGAAATGGTGCAAAGTCGAACTTTTAAAGAATAAGAAACGTTCAATAAATAAAAAGTATCGAGCTATTCGAAAAGTCGTAGAACAAAAGTCTTTGGAAATCGCATTTAGGTACGTAGAAGTTGACGTGTTTCAGGAATAAAGCTATTTAAAAATTGTCATGTACTTATTTGATATCATACTGTAAAATCATGTTATGAGTAAACTTTGACTTTACCAACCACATCGGCATCGTCGAAATAAAACACAAGCAAGCATTGATACGAGCGCGATAGCCTGATATTATCGTAACAATATTTTGGAGTAATTTTTAATCGACAAACACTTCTTCGCTGTAGGTAAACTGTTGTCATAAATTACAACTGATAAGTGATAAGGATTGCCTTTTGAACCCACTGTGGGATCGGCAAAATTTTGTTACACAAAAAGTGCTTCAGTTTCCAACGCTACATTGTAGAGCTACTTAGATTTTTACCGACTTCATAAAAATATAGGTTATCAATTTGACCCGTATTTATGTAATATTTTTGGAATTGCACAAATGTTAGTCTATGTAGGGTACTAGGGTGGTTCTAGGCTTCTTAATAGGTGAGCCAAATTCCAAAAGTCTCTGTTTGTATGTATGTACGAGTATGTAGTCGTTGCCAAACTAAACTAGTATTTGTTAATTAACACATTTTGAAATAAATGAATTAAAATAAATTAAAAGCGAACTAAAACTAAATTTAAACTAAGGTATGAACTAGACTAGTATTACTACGACTAGTGTACTAAGAAATTGGGATAGGTGCTGGGCAGGCCTCCTAGACACTGCCTAAGGCGTTTCGTTGATTATTTTCATTACATCACCAATATTTATACCTATCAATTCACCTAAGGTACCCCAATGTAGGTACGTAGTGCTATAAAATTTATAACCCATAAAAAATAGCTACTTATTGTAGGTAGGTAATCGTATGAGGTAGTGGCCGCTACTTATTGTAAAAACCTATAAACGTCGCAATTTGATTGAAAAACGTACTTAGATTGCTGTAATAACAATCAAATTACCTCTACCTATTGAGTACCTAAGATCAATTACCATGGCGAGTTTTCCTTAACTAGTCAATTATGGTAAAGTGATTTGCTAAGTCGTCATTAAATAAAAAAGATAACAATTGGTTCTTGTAATTAATAGTACATTACTGCCGCGGTCTGTAATGATTGCGTTGCTGGCGCGCTCTTCATGGCCAGACAGAGCGCAGCAGCTCCAGCCCCCGTATTCTCTATAATATCCATAAAATAACGGTTTTTAAATGTCAAAAAAATTATTGTTCATTTCAATGTTTTCGAGTGTTTTGACGCCCGACGACGACGGTTGGGAGGTTTTTTTACATAATAGAGGCGCAGGACAACACAGCGCAACACAGCCGGAATGAAGACTGAGACCAAATTGGGAATAAAATCTCTTTGGAACTGACTATTTTGGGAACAAAACTCGACCATATTAGATTTTCAAAGGAAATTGCTGGCCGCTAAAACACGATCATAATGAAATTTCATACAATTTTGCTGGCGTCTAATCAAGTAGCCGGCAAGGCCGACTTTGCTCAAAGAAGTTTGTCGAAATAATGACTATATTACTAGCATTTTTGAGTAAACTAATCTAAATTACCTTTAAGGCGTGTACATCAATCATCACTACTTTTCTGCATGCTTAGTATCAAAAGCTATAATAATATCGAGCTTCATAACGCACGAATCGCACGATACCCTCACTCTGTTGACCTTTCTTGAGCGAGTTCTGTCTTTAGTTAGTTCAATAGATTGAGACAGCGCAATGTATCTGATCTGGATCACTCTGTTAGATCATCTACTTACGTGGAAAAGTTTTAAAAAACATGTTGTTGATACTTACGGCCCTTGGATAAACGTACACACGACAGCACGTAGACGCTTACACGGTAACACTCCACTCGGTTACGTTACGGGCGAGTTTACAACAGATATGTACAATCTGACGGGCTGTTAGGTATTTCCACAATTATTTGCCTCTGACTTTGCGGTTTCATTTATGCATACTTTATATGTCCCGCCCGACATTATCAAAAGTGAAACAATACAATAATAACTAATATAAAAAGGATGTTTTCCTTCATCGTTAACTATTGTAAGTACCTAATAAGTTTGTCATCATCCTGTTTTGTTAGTTTATAAAGATAACCCGTCCTCTATTCACAATTAACTATAATGAATGCTCGGTACCTATTCCAAATTAGCGCTACACACTCAATTGGGAATGATAATATTATTGTGGTGAGTATTTATGCCAATTAATTATGATTGTTTGTGTGTGTGAGTGAATAATGACGTACCTAAGTCTAGAGCAGGGGTTCCCAACCTTTTTTTGTCTACTGCCCACTTTAAGAATAAATTATTTTTTAACGCCCCCCTTTTTAAACATACTTAAAAACCGCTAAGTACTTATAACTGATTATTGAAACGCAACTTGATAGTATTCGGACAGAGTATCTTTTTTTTTCTGGGTCCCTTACCGCCCCCCTTTAGGCCTGCAGCACCCACAAGGGGGCGTTATCGCCCACGTTGGGAAAGACTGCTCTAGAGTAATAATGTTTAGACTAATGTGCGGAAGGTAGAGCCGACGGTTGTTCTGATAGTGAGTTTTGCTGTATGCATAGTGAATCGCACATCAACATGAAACTGGCTGTGTTAGATAGGTCTCACCTAATTCTAGGGTTTGATATGTGAACATTTTCGATTTTTTCAGTGTATTTGATACAGGAATCGATTTTGTGCATTTTTCTTTGCGCGCGGGCTAATTGGGTACGCAAAGTTGTTTGTTCCAAAGTCCGTTATTGGCTTAAACTTATCTTTAGACAATATTGAGAAACTAATTTAAATATTTTTTATTTTGGTCCATAAGTTTTGTTTTTATGCGCTAAAATGTTTTGTTCCTATGACCGCCAACAGTATGCAGACCGTCGCGTGAAGGTCATAAAACCGTATCTTTGAAACGTTGTAAAATCCAAACTACTGAACCAAAATAAAAAATAAGTAAGTAAGTAAGTAAGTAAGTAACTCTTTATTGCACAAACGAAAACATTTTACAAATAAACATTTAAAAATAACAGTACAAATGGCGGTCTTATCGCTAAAAGCGATTTCTTCCAGACAACCTTTGGATGGACAGGACTGAGAGCGAAAACACAGTAGCAGCAGATGCACAATAAGAAATATTTGATAGAATAAGAAAACAATTTAATTTCAATTACGTATATTTACGTAGATAAAGTACTTACGAGTAATACATAATTTATTAATAGATAAATCCGAATAGGTTTACTTATATAATTGACTAAAATATATATCTAATATTATATATACAATAAGAACTACATAAATACATTTATAACATATACATGAACATGCATAATAAAAATATAACAACAGTATCACAGTCAAATATTGAAATTAGTTTCTTAATATTGTTTAAAGTTAAGATTAAGCCAATAACGGACTTTCGAACAAAAAACATTGCGTACCGAATTCACTATGCCCAGCGCCTTAAAATAAAATAAAGGCCTTTGCATCTACGTAATGAGATGATTTATACAGCAGCGCCCACAAGTAGAGGCACTTTCACTCACACTGGATGGGTAAAGAGACTACACGGCGCTACAGTGCCTAGGAAATTGTTTTAGACACAAGAAGACACGACACACTATATTACAAGAAACAGAATCGGATGGCAAGAAAATAAAAACGTTTGGTAAATCATCTGTTTTCTAACCTTGCACCCTGTATAATCATAACCTTTAAATGTCATTGGTAATATATTTGAAATACAATAAAATTATTGTCTTCTAAGACAGTTGCTCTTGTCCATCGTCCGTCATCCCGCCGTATCAAATGTCCAGCCCATCTCCACCTCAGCTTTAGGATTCGTGTGCCCACGTCCTCGACTTTAGTCTTCTGTCGGATTACGACGTTACGCACACGATCGACCAGTGAGATGCCTAGCATGGCCCGCTCCATAGCCCTCTGTGCGAATTGGATTTTTTCCTTGGAGGTTGGCGTGACAAAGAAGAGGCCCATATGTATCCAACAGCGGGTGAAATTCATGGGCTGTAGAGATAGAAGACAGTTGCAGCCCTACCTACTTCAAAACTCTACCCTCTCTAACAGAGCGGGAAATCACCCTACAGCTTCGGTGCCCTAGTGTTATTTTTGTTTTTAGTTTTATTACATGCTCCAACGGAATATGGCGCCGGCCGGACTTTGCCCTAAATGTATGGAACGAAATTTATATCTTTTTTATCCTCCGACCATCATATAGGTTTTTGTATAAGAAAATCTATTAATTCGCTTTCAAGCCTTCTTTCAAGACTTGAACTGAATCTATTGCTTTTTAATTTAAAAGGTAAACATTTCTCATACACACTTGAGCACCCCGTTTCAACTCATACAAGGGGCGTTCAGTGCTTCAATACCAGATAGTTTCTAGTCTTCAAAAAAACAACAGTTTAAATGTGAAAGAAATATATTTCTCAACTACATAAGTAGAAAATAATAAAAGAATGTAGGTTTTATCCTACAAAGATAGATATACAATACCCTATTTTATTCTACATACAGGAAAACGAAGCTACTATACAAAAGAGTTCAAACTAAACCGATAAATAGATAAGTACTTATTTAATTATTAAAATAATAATTGGTTTTTCAAGCTAATTAGAAGTGATTCATTTAACTTAAAATATAAATAAAATAACGACTCTACAATGTGTTTTTGGTGAAATAAATGTTTATTATTTTAATGCACGAAACTGATAGAAATAAATCAACAAGTGCAATCAGTATACTCTAGCATGAAGATTACAGTACCGTCTTTCTCCATATGATTTGTCTTGCTTGACGAGCAAACGTCTGGTGCAGCTTTTACTAAAGGTTTTATTTTTACAAATCGAGCAATACTTAAAAGCAACCACAATTTTTCAGAACATTTAGGCATATTTAGATTTTTGATTAAATTTAAACATGGTCACATGGTCATAATATCCGGTGCTGTTTCCCGTAATTTCGTTTACTTTCCTGTTGTTGAAATATTGCAAATAATTATGATTTATGATAACAACACAACATTAGGTTTTTTTGCCTATAAGACCGATGTAGTAGGTACCTTTCCTTTGTTAACTTGTGGTTGGCCTTCGCAAACTAAAATAATAGTTTTTTGCAGTACCTATCCAAATACACACACATTACACATTACCTTATTGATTACTATTTACAAATAATTTACAGAATCATTTCTTTACCTTATGTAATTAATTATTAACATTGACAAAATACATATAAAAAAAAACATTATGACTCGGAACTTCAGATGAAAAGTGATAACAAAAACGACTGCAAAGATTCCAAAAATCACTAACACAGATGTGTGAAGTTACCACTCAGCCTCGGTCAAAGAATGGAGTGGGTTTGTCCGAAAAATATTCTGAAAAGGCCTTTCAGTACTGGCAGTCAAAAGTTTTCCCGATTCCAAATTCAAAATCGGTTCACTGCTGATTCCCGCTAGCGCTCGGGGAAGGTGATCCAGCGCTTACAGAGGGGGGCACCATCGCTTGAAGATGCGGCGGTGGCAGCCCCATATGCGCCATGGGTCGTCCACCGCCCATCAGCGGATGGGAGTGGAAATATTGCTGCAGCGCCGGATGGGGGTACAGATGTTGGTGGTGTCGGGAAAATTGTGCCATTTTAAGCTTTTCTATCTCCGCCTCTTGGACGCGCTTCGCTTTCGCTCGTCGGTTTTGGAACCAGATTTTGACCTGTTGACAAAGATAACAAGATATTAGTATAATTGGTGTTTCAAAATTACAGAGGAATACAGGGTGCAATTATGGGATGAGGACTGTCAACGTGTTCTTTCCAAAGCACGGAAGCGCTGATTATGATTTTTCACCATCATCACTCATGCATCACAGACTGACCGCTGCCAATGCTGCTTTAATTTTGTGAACAGTCATAAGAGCTATGAGCGCGCTATTGTATAATAGTAGGCTGTATCTACATTTTCCTACTTTAATTCTTACCAATGATGACTCTCTAGTCAGTGAGACACACAAATTGAAGCTAACTAAAAAAATGTATATATAGGTCGGGCAATGCTAGGCATCTCACGCTTGTGTGCACATTCGTCGACGAAAGACGCTGGGTGGGTAGATCAAAAGCTCGATGACTTTACGATATTGGTACAGCGGTAAGGCAGGGGATCAGGTCAGGTTTTGAGGTTTTTTTCCAACAGCGGACTCTACCTGTGCCGGGTAGTTACTAGAGATTCTCACCTGATCTTCAGAAAGTTTCAAAGACGATGAAAACTCTGCTCTTTCAGCAATGCTGAGGTACTGTTTGGTCGCGATCTGGTTTTCCAGCGATTTCAGCGATGCGGGGTTTCAGCGATGCGGGGGGCGCAGTTTGCTTTAGACTTGTGCTTGCGGAGATGGCACGATAATAGGCTGTAACTACATTGTCCTAGGGTAGATTCTCACCTGAACTTCAGACAGTCCCAAAGACGACGAGAACTCAGCTCTTTCAGCGATACTGAGGTACTATTTGGTAGCAAACTGGGTCTCCAACGATCGTAGCTGCTGGGCGGTGGAAAGGGTACGCGGTTTGCTTTAGACGTGCTTGTAGATTCTCACCTGAACTTCAGACAGTCCCAAAGACGACGAGAACTCAGCTCTTTCAGCGATACTGAGGTACTGTTTGGTAGCAAACTGGGTCTCCAACGATCGTAGCTGCTGCGCGGTAAAAGGGGTGCGTGGCTTGCGGTTAGGCTTGTGCTTGCGCAAGTGGCACTTCAGCTTTGGGGGCTCGTTGCTGCCATCTGTTGGGGAGAAGAAAGGTAGGGTTAGCACATTGTTTTTAACGCTTTTACTTAGTGCTAGGGATTGATTATAATAAAGATTACTGATGGAAGACGTTCAGAAGGAATTGAACATTTTCGCGAGGGGTTTAAGGTGCCGTTTGGACCTCGACCCCAGCGACAACTGCAGACTTTGTGAAGCTCGGCGACACTACGGTTTGTACGAGTATGACATCGTTATGGAACAAAATTTGAACCGGGCGACGTGAGGTCCGCATACAAATACATACAAACGGTAGTGGTCGCTGCGGTCGAGATCGGCACCTCCAATCGGCACCTTTAAAGTTCCATTTAGTTTATTCTTCATTATCTCCATCTTCTAGTGCAGGTACCAATGTCCCTCCTATACAATGTTCCCTAAAACTGTGCGCAACCCGCAAAGTAAAATGTAACATTATTTTTTGAACCAATAAACATTTATCTATCTTGCAATCATTTCATATGTACTGTGATATATTTAATGTAACAGGACAAGTCGAGCTACAGCTACAAGTCAGCTCTGGGGGGTTACCCTTGACGCTAATGCGATCAAATTGAAAAAAAAAATTAAATTAATTTCTCTTTGAATTCGCATAGTAATGCTTTGATTTTAAATACTTTGTAATGTTTATTCAAAGGTAAGGCTGTTTTATTTAATAAAAACACAATAGCGTCTTAATTTGTAAAATATTAAATTTTGTAAATTGCGCCATATTGCGGCCGTATTGGAAAAATGCGTCAAGGGTAGAGGGGCTGGTCGGGCTGGGTGAGCACGATACCGTGACAAAGTAGAATCCTTCGCTCCGCTCTGGATTCAAAGAAACACTCTCGCCTTAAAAATTGTGTTTTTGTCCATCTACTATTATTTTAGAGTCAAGACGGCGACAAAATGCAACCTGACCAGCTCTGACATACTTGCATGGATATCATTGATATAAACATTTTTTTTATGACGATCCCAAATTCAATGAACTGAATCTATTGCTTTTTAATTTAAAACAATCATATAATGATCACCGTTTGATGCCTATATGTATATGAATTTTGAAATGATATTCCGATAAAGAGTTAATTAAAAATATATTAAACGAGTTTTAAGAACATATTAATGTAACGATGTTACTTAATTGTGTTATCAACAACGAGATCTTACATTTCGAATGATAGTGGGCGTGAATCGGGTATGTTCCTCTTTCGACCGATTTGAAAATAACCACAGTTTTTTTCATATATTCTATCTGGTAGCTCGTACTTATTGGTAGAGCTAACGGTAAGAAGTCGCGCTGTAACCAGCGGGATTTTTAACAATAATTATGATTTTTAGTGCAATAGATTTAAAGATTTTGCTGTGGAACTTATTTGATGGCTCGAGCTCTATTAAGATTTTTAGAGTTAGCTCGGGAACGAATCTCTAAAATTTTACCTGTCCGTAAAAACCCGAAAGCTTTTCAACGTTATCTTGCTCATAGAGACTAGATTACAATAGTCAAGGACACATAATTATATTTCAGATAACCTCTAGTGTCCACGCCACGCAAAAACACCTGCACGAACTGATCCTCATAGCGAGTGATAGAGCGCAATGGAGAACTCTACTCTCCGCCACCTTAAATGATGGTCACGATCCTCAGCATTGAGGGAACGACTGAATGGAATGGATAGTGTCCACAATAGCACCTTCACCGACATTAGTTGTGTGAAGTAAACTGTGATACATTGTAGTTCGTAGGACTTGTATACTATGTAGATAGACTTAAATTAACAAGGTGCAAAGCTAATTAAACTAACTAAAGTGAGGGTATTAAAGTACGCAGGTAATACAATTTTGAGAAACAGACGCGTAAAGAACAAGCCGTCAAAGACACTCCAACCATCTGGGCTAATAAAAATCACCGATTTGCTTGCTAATACGCTTGTTTTGTTGCCAAATAAGCTAAAAATTACTGCCGAACAGATGTTATCGGTTGAATTGAGCGGTCTGCCGCGGCCTTTTATTTTATCGTAGTTTTATTAGGGGCCTTATAACGTAACGGTATGGAACTGGCATACCGGACCACAAATTCAATACGGCCAAAAGTACAGAATACCTGTGCAATAACAGCTAAAATGCAGACATAGAACGGGGCGCAGAAATGTAAAGCGTAGAAGGGAGGCAACCGACAAGATGGTCTGAACCAAGTTATTCTAAAAATCAACTGCTTGTGGTGCCGTCAAAAGGTCAAAAAGTTTCTTTCAAAAAGTTTTTTTTTTTTCAAAAACTAAAATTATGTTTTGACAGTATTGATAGGAATGCATTTTTTTGCGAATAAGAGATAACAAAGAATGGAAAAGAATGATGTTCATTGAAAGAGACCGTATCATTGTAGCACGATCATTGTAAAAAAGTTGATGCAGAGGCTCTACAAGAGTTCTGTAACTTAATTTATGACAATAGGTTACTGCGAACTTTCTAATTTTGTAAGCCCCCATTTTTGGTCAGCGTACTGCAACGTTATTTCAGTAGGTAACTGTTTAGTAAGAGCTGACTTTCTAGCTTGATCTTTCCCGGCCTGCCTCCAAAAACGACAAAGTTTATTAAAACTCGCCGACCAAAATGGTCACTTTTGCGAATTTTATGTCGACGATTTATAGTGTCCCGGGTTTTGGCGGCATTTTTGTAAAGGCACGGTAACCCGCTGGTAGATCGATAGTTTTGATTAGCACAAATGATACATCGCCGTAGGTGACAACATTACGTCTTTATTGAGATGAGCAATGGCTTCGGGCGGATCTTCGCTGGTTCTTGGAAATTATAATGATAGAGCTGCAACCTTACTACTAGAGAATTAGGATACATTATTCTACATCTAGTGCGGTCAGTTTAACCAACATTACAATACCATAGCTCTAGCAGACATCCGGCAGACCTTTGAAGGCATCGTTCGTACTCGTGGTAGCTGTAGCTACTCTGTTTGAAGCTTTTAAAAACTAAGGTTTTTCATCAAATACCTGCGTGCACTAAAGGGGTTAAACCTTTTTTCTGAGCCATCGCTACCTATTTATCAGTCGTCATCATCGTCACCTGTTGCATCATTGTGGCATTGTGGATTTATACAAGCGCCAGTCATATTTTTTTAGGTTATTCCACTTTACTGCAACCGCAGCACTATGAACTTGGGCCAACTTCATTAATATTTCTATTATTTGGCGTCATCTTGGGATATAAGAGTTATTTCATGACCACTAGAGTTCCCTAGACCGTCCATGTGGTTTTTGAGCTTTCTCTGATTCAGATGATTTCCGTTTTACGTGCCAGAACCATCTTGTACCACTCTTGCAGTACTCTTGTAGTAGTTTTGTTTTTATGCGCTAAAATGTTTTGTTCCTATGACCGCCAACAGTATACAGACCGTCGCGTGACGTCATAAAACCGTATCTTTGAAACGTTGTAAAATCCAAACTACTGAACCAAAATAAAAAATATTGAAATTAGTTTCCCAATATTGTCGATTTATACAAGCGCCAGTCATATTTTTTTAGGTTATTCCACTTTACTGCAACCGCAGCACTATGAACTTGGGCCAACTTCATTAATATTTCTATTATTTGGCGTCATCTTGGGATATAAGAGTTATTTCATGACCACTAGAGTTCCCTAGACCGTCCATGTGGTTTTTGAGCTTTCTCTGATTCAGATGATTTCCGTTTTACGTGCCAGAACCATCTTGTCCCACTCTTGCACTTTATTCGAACACTTTCATCCGAACTGGCATCTTCCTGCCCAAACGCGGGATTATTAATCATTTTCCACATCTCTGTCATCCGTCTAAGCGTTCCTACAGAGTCGGCTAGGTAGTGGCAGCAACGAAGTCACGCTCCTAATTATAGAAGCATTCCCAATCAATTACCGGCTGCAACAAGACGAGTGCTGCGTGCGCGCCGCCGGACCGCTTTATCGGTGTAGCGATAGCAGAGGAAGACAATTTAGAGAGAAGCTTTTTGGGAAGTGATTCCAAAGTAAATTTCCAAGATATATATTATCTGTTTATTGTACAGAAGAATATTTTGCAAATATTGTACCTATAAGCCTGTTGGATGTCCCGCTGCTGGGCAAAGGCCTCCCCCTTTTCGGACCAGGTACCTATAAAATGTCGGTCTCATCGCCAGGAGCGATTTCTTCCAGATAACCTTTAGAAGGACATATATCCGCTAATGACCGAAGACTATAAGCTTCTTACTAGTAATTTGGTGGACAGGACAGGTATTTGAACACTTTTGAACACTCACGCATTGAAACTTTGATTGGATAACAATGTCCATTTCTCTCAAAGAATTACAATGAAAGAGAACATTGACTATCAAGTGTTAAACTCAAAAGAAGCATCCTTAACGAACCGCCAAATCAATCTTCTCTCTCGCAAGATATCAAAAGGCATTCAGAGTCATAACAACACGCACGCTCGTTTAACTAGCAGTCAAACATAGCTGTCAACCGCTGGCCCAGTTCCAACGTACTAATGTCCCATTGAATACAGCTATTTGTAACTACCTGTCACTGTCTGTGTAACACAGAAGCACAGTTTCAGTAGAGAAATCGCTTCAGGTAATTCCTTATTTTAATTTTATGGGAACCAATCTGTCTTCATTGCTGGCCATTGGAAATAGGAGCATTTACAAATGCTCCTATTTCCAATGGAAATAAGTAAAGCGCAATGACAATGTAATGTCATTAGTGGGTAGGAGGTAAAGTGTTGATTGTAAACAATTTTGTGCCACTTTTATCATGTAGTTCGGTTTTAAGAGCTTAAACAGGGACCTGAGTCTGTAACTGATTGGGGCCAAAATGGGCTTCCAGATGATGGTTTCGATTACGATTTAGTTATGCTGTCGGTCCTTTTAATGTTTTTGTTGCACAGCAAAGAATATTCTGATTCTAATTCTAGAGGATAATTCGCTGGTTGTAGGAGGTAAACGTGGACACCCCGGTTTTATCCTTCTACTGGGACGCCAACTTTAAAAATACCAATTGCCATTCCAGAATGCTAACAATGTTTATGAAGCCTAATCAAAGTTTTATAATTTACACGTTACCATTTATCACAGAAAGTGGTATTTCTGAACCAAATTCTTCCAGATTCATCACATAGTACTTAGGTATGCAGGAATAAACAGTGTAGCAAAGTAAAAGACAAGGCTCTCGACCACTGAAAAATGTAGAGAGCAAAATTTCATGAAATAAAATACAATGATAGACTGATATTAATGGGCCACAGAAAAATAACGCAAACAATCCAAAGTGAAACAATTTAGATGTTAAACATTATCATGTTATTGGTTCTTTCAAGAAGAATTTATAACGTAGGTAGAGTTACGCTAAAAATCTGGCGAACGGCCAGGATATAATGGCAAATGAAGAATTAGCGCGTCCAAATGGTAATTAATCAACAATATAGAAATATTAATCTCAGATTTAAATGTTGTATTTCACCGTTAATTGCTCTGCGGTTTCCGCCAGTTTTAATAGACGTCCATTACCTAAGGCTCCTGTCAGACAAGCGTGTTTCTAATTAATGTCACCTCGCCCTATCTATGAATGTAATTTTTAGGAATAACACTTTTTATAATTATGGCTTTCACATTATTACCACAAGCAGTTATGTACGGTCAGCCCCATGGCAGCTCTTGCCGCGAGCGACATAAGAAAGAGGTGCCTTCGACAATATAAGCTTTGGTTTCTTTACACTAGCTTTTGCCTGTGACTTGGTCGGCGCAGACTTAGATTTTTCCTGTTATCCACGTTATCCAGCGCAGACGAAGTCGCGGGAAATAGCTCGTAATTTATAGCCTATGTCTTATTCTGGGGTCTAACATATCTCCAATACAAATTTCATCCAAATCCATACAGCCATTTCAGCGTGAAAAAGTAGCAAAAATCGATCCGTACAAACTTTCACGTTTATAATATGAGATGTAATACGACGACCTTTTTTTGATTATTTGCGCCCTGTGACTTTTTGATTATTTGCGCCCTGTGACTTTTTAATTATTTGCGCCCTGTGACTTTTCTTGGTTCCAACGTTTAAACGCTTGTTTGGAGAGCCCTTAAGTGAGAACGACGGTGTCTGGTGATGAATGTGTTTTTAAAAGAGGAGCTTTCGTTTGATCGTTCAATTTATGTCGCCCTGTGGGTGCTAAGCTGTATCTTTCTTGAAAAGGAATCGAAAGTATGCGGCTCTTTATGCTTTCGAACTGTCACGGTTGATTTAGTAAACATTTTTGGAAAGTTCTTCCGTTTCCTTCATAGTAGAACGTTTTTTTGTCCACTTTTGTTAGAACAAAACGGACATATTATTTTGTTAGAAAGTTTAGATCCAGCCCATGCCAAAGGCCTATGCCCACTGCTATAATTTTCCTTTTCACGCTGACCCCCTCAACCAAAAGATAATGTCATACACAGGTAAGCTTTAAAATCCAACAGTTTAGCTTACCTTAGAGTTACGCTAAGTATAACTAGTCTATGCGTCTGTCCTGTGTATGCTCTTCATAATTTATTTGAATACTAGCTTTTGCCCGTGACTTCGTCCGCGCAGGCTTAGTTTTTTTCCGTTATCACAATAAAAAGTAGCCTATAGCACTCAGCGATAACGTAGCTTCCAATTAGTGAAATATTTTTTTTAATCGCATGAGTAGTTTTGGAGATTACCCCCCCTACAAACCTACATACATACTTACAAACTTTTCCTCTTTATAATATTAGTGTAGAAGTGTAGATGTAGAAAACCACATTATAAAAACGCAGTCTAATAAAGTCCATTAGTGCAACTCCAACCCTCATCTGCCTAATAGATATTTTTACACACTCAAGCATGCAATTGATATCTCCCCTCGCGGACCGCGTCCCGAAGAATGCTCGCTCGCCGTGTAAAGCAAACAAATAAACAAACAAAGCACGTCAAGTAACAGTGGAACGTTTAAAATATTGGAATGAATGACATACCACGCTGCGTACGATTAATGGGGCACCGAGCACAAAAAGGCAACAGGCTCATTAATATATCAACTGTCTTTTTAGCTGCGAACGCTACGTAGCGACAGCAGAAGCAGTGCTGGTCCTAAAGCACAATTTCTTCCATACTTAGCATGATCAGTATATCAAACCAACTCTTCCACTTTTGTGTTAGTAAGCTGTCAGGATATTATACGGGTTGGGCAAGCCTCACAATCCTATGCCAGTCGCAACCACTGCTTTCCGGCTACTTGGGCTATGTCATCGGGCCATCTGGCTGGTGGTCTCCTACTAACCAATCTCTTCTCCTCTCGACTTTCCTCGCTGGGCAAGCCTACTTCATCTAAACAATGTCCCAGGTAAGGGGGCGTCTATAAATTACATTAGATGTTTAAGGGGGGCTCGACTCAAATCATCTAATCTTACGTTGGAGAGAGGGGGGGTCTCGGCAAATATCACGCAATTTTTTTTTCTGATTGAAACAAAAAAAAAACTATTTTGGTCCACAAGTCGTAAATAAAAGCACGAAGCAATTTTTTTTTTCCTTTTTTCAATAACAATCCAACGCGTTTAGGTAAGAAACCCACATTTTGAAAAATCTCACGTGAGATTGGGGGATGGGGGAGGGGGTTGAATAAAATCTCACGAATTCTCAACGGGGGGGGAGGGAGAGACAGAAAATTTTAAAAACATCTCACGTAATTTATGGACGACCCCTAAGGTCCTAGTGGACGCTTCACCCAACTAGTATGAGTGGGATGCCACTGGACGCCGCATAAATCATCTCTCCCAGATGTAAAATGCCTAAGGCCCGGTTTCTGAATTGAGAATTTTACTAAGCTAATACTTAAGTATCGTTCTGTCACTATCTTTTGTGAGAAATCTGCAGAGACAGAACGATACGTAAGTATTTGCTTATTGAATTTCTCAATTCAGATATCGGCAGTATGTCACTCTACGCCAGCTTCAACTTCTCTCGTATCGAAAGCTACACACTTCACACACTCAAGAGCACTTATATCTTGTTCTTATTACCTAGCTCATATCATGTCACCGTATAATATGTTTTATTGTCTTATTGGGAGAGACAAAAAACGGGAATGCTTCCGTAAGCAAATAAACAGCCAAAATAGTTTTTTTTTTAAATGGCCGTCCGAGAGATTCATAAATTGAATACCAAGTTTTTATGAAGACATACGAAGTTTTTAACTTCGGCATTTTAACCGGCTAATCCCTTTGTTACACGATTAGTATTTACGGGAGAGAGTATTATTTAGGTATGTCAAATGTTACATCTGAAAAACATATGATGGTATTTTGAAAGATGTAGCCTTTCTAGGAACAAGTTTATTTCTTTTTTGATCCAATTTTTGTTTGTCATTATTTTGTACGAATTAAAGTAGAGAGGGAGAGAGCCGCTACATATTAGCAAAATTTAAATGTTTACTCTCACTAAATTCAGTACCTAAAAAGCAGTCAATTACACCCAAAACGTTACCCTTTTAAACGAGAATGTCACGTGAAAACGTCCCGTTCAGCTTTTTTGAAAACATCTAATATTTCACTCGACGGACGCCCGAAGTGAGCGTAACTCATTGGGAGTGACGTCTAAACATCTGCAGTCGATATCTTTCGGAACAATTAAGAGACGAACCGGGGCAGACACTCCATTTAAGTATTTTTGAGACGGTAATTTAACAGCTACCGGGTGATTTTAAAGAGTCTTATTTTTGTCCTTAGAGCTTGGTGGAAGTACAGAATAACGGATTGGCATGATTGTGTTTGTTACTTTAAACTGATAGCCGTCTGAAATCTGAAAATTAAATAAGTCCAGATCTAGCTCGAAGGGCAATAAATATGACTCAAACTAGATAATACTTGGATTCAAAGATTTATAAACTAAAGCACTTGACTTGATGTCTCCAGTCCATTGACCACTCGAACGCTGCAGTAGTCTTGCCCAACACATACCTAGTAATATCGATATCACAAGTACGAAAACACGCTAAATTTTACTAGATAACTAATGGCCGATATTTAACCATATATTTTTTTTTGCAATTTGCTGCAGCGCTGTAGAAACTCTAGCTAATAATGCGAGACAAGATTTGTAATTCAATTACCTATACGTACTCAAGTAGACAGAGGGTGGAGTTGACCTTTTGTCAGTTCTTCGCCCTTCGGGTCTGTCGACGGTGATGCTTTGACATCCGCTAACACGACATTAGTACACTTTGGGCTTTTTTTCGCATCCACTGTCTCATAATTTATTTTTTCCTTCGATTCTTTGGTAGCCCATTAGCTATTAAACGTCTTGGCTTTTGATTAATATGTTGTTATGGAGCGACCGCTTTTGAACCGCCATTATTTATGTTGAAATATTTTTTGCTGTTTTCAGTTACAGCAGGGCAAGTTTTGAATTAAAACTTGAAAGGTTTAAATCCTGGTGGTGGCATAGCCTTTGGATTTATAATGGTAGAGTCAGATAAACTTCCCATATAAGAAACAGGGTAAAAGTAGGCTCATAAACATTAGACCAAAAAAATCCGTCCAAGTGTCTATCCTATCTGGGCGCTAAAGTCATAAAAGTAATAAGAAGGGTCTGGAAACTGACCGCGGCGCGCAAGTGACCATACCCCAAAATACAACTGCGTTACAATGCGTGCCACGAAAGAAGATACTTGAGACACCACGTGGTTTGCGCAGTGAGTCGTCCTATAAGTCGTCACGCAGCGACTTTAGCGGTATGAGGTCTGAGTGCGGGATGCACCGAACTTAAATCCCATAGAATCCGCATTACGTATAAAATCACAATAAAAACTTGTCCCCACAGAAACAAATGATATCAGCAATAGAACAATACGAAACATCATTTCGACCATACGTCTAATATTCGAATGTCAACCTTATCGCATTAGTATACAGTTTTACTTTAATTGCATAGACTACGAGCAAATAAGCTCCCAAAGGCAGTTTGGACATCTATTTTTCAAGACACATTTCAGAGTTCTATGTTGTATCTAGTTTTATCCTTGATCGAAGGCGGGACGCGACCGGGCGTCATCGGGGTGGCGGAAAGAGATGCAAGAGGCGCGGTCAAGTCTCTTCTTTCGTGGCGCATATTGTACAAACTTGAGGCGCAATTCGTTCCAATGAGCTCCGAGCCTTAGCCTGTAACGCAATGGTGCCAAAATTGGGCTTCCAGTTAACAGCTTCAATTACGATTTATTAAGGCGCGGTGCATAGTGAATAGCCCGCGCGCCAAGAAAAATGCACAAAATCGAGTCCTGTATCGAATACACTAAACAAATCTAAAATTTTCACATATCAAACCCTAGAATTAGGTGAGACCTATCTAACACAGTCAGTTTTGTGTTGAGATTCGTAAACGTTTTGAAGATATTTTTAATGGAAAAAAATAGGCGGCGCACTTTTTTTCAAACAAAATATCTCGCAATCTGTTATGGGTATCAATACAAAACTGGCTGTTTTAGATAGCTCTCACCTAATTCTAGGGTTTGATATGTGAACATTTTCGATTTTTTTAGTGTGTTTGATACAGCAATCGATTTTGTGCATTTTTTTTGCGCGCGGGCTAATTCACTATGCCCAGCGCCTTAATGCTGTCGGTCCTTTTAATGTTTTTGTATTAAAGCAAAGAATATTCTGATTCTAATTCTAAAGGATTCGTTCTCTGGTTGTAGGAGAAAAACGAGGAAACCCCGGTTTTGTCCTTCTGCTTTAAATAACTTCGGCTTTAAAACCACTAAAATTGCACGGTGTATAGGTATAGATTAGATTAGAATATTCTTTATTGTACTAGAAAACATTTTATGGACAGACATTATTAATACATTAATGGTACAAATCGGCGGCCTTATTGCTAACAGCAATCTCTTCCAGGCAACCACTGACGGAAATAGTATAGTGGAAGGTTGGGAAAAAGGATTTTAGGAAAGCGTAATAGTGCTTAGCCCTGTGGCCGTCTTGCTCATTCTAGTTTCGTTTGGAGGGGTCCGCTAGTTGCTGCTTCATTCGGATGCTGCTCGATGTCGCTTGGTGGTCATATTTTCGCTAGCCGCCGCTTTAACTGTGTCTTTGAATGTTGCCAGGTTGTGCCATTCGTGCAAATTCGTACCCTTCTTCGTTCGTATATTATTCGCTTACTTGCCAAAATCAGTTTCAAAACCAATACCCTTCCGAGCTCTATGGTCGGTTATTAATAAATGAACACGTTAATGCGCGCACGTCGCTCGGTGCGCCTGCGCAGCGGGTCGCTATGATCTGAAGCAGCGGGACCTCCCTTGGACCCCCACACCGCTGCCCACCTAGCCTATGGAACTGGGGCCTTAGCCTGTAACGCAATGGCGTGTCGATGGAATCAAAAGGGGAGCCAGTAACCTTTTACGTGAATTAAATTTAAACCGTTACGGGCTAATGTAATAAGATGTGGTGAGGTGACGAATTAAACAAAAATTGCAGTGATATCGTTTTACTTACCATAGGTAATTAATATCCATCTTCGAATCCACATTAATACAACCAAGGCGTGTCTGCCTATCGAACTTTTTCTCTCATGAATTATGTAATGCGCCAAACATGTTGCCGAACACAGTTAAAGATAAGTAAGATGTAGATTTTGCGTTGAGGGTATATGCCTCATACGCTCAGGTTTCCTCACGATGTTTTCCTTCACCGTCAGCGAGTGGTATTGCTACTACAAATTTACAAATATACGTAACTTTGAAATAAATTAAATAGGTATATGCCCGCACCGGGATTCGAACCTGGGTCTCTCGCTTCCGAGTCCATTGTTCTACCCACTTGACCACCACCGCTTGCCGAACACAGTTATTAAAGCTTAATTGATAACTAATCGAGGCAGTTATAATTTATTCTGTTGTTCTTCTTTAGGGTTCCGTACTCGAGGGGTACCAAACCAGACCCTATTAGGTAGGTACTCTGCCTACGCTGACATCTGTCCGTCCATCTGTCCTATATTTAAAGCTCTGTATCTATGAAACCTTCACGACTACAAATAAAAAAAAACTCATGTATCGGGGGTCCGTACATTCAGATTTTTTATGTAACAAAAAGACTGTGCTATTTAGCACAGATTTTATAGCTGTACGAATTCCGCAGTGCGCGAGTCCGACTCGCACTTGGCCGGTTTTGTTTTTCAATAACATTTCCGTTCTATTATGTCGCTGTTGGGCAATTCTAGTTTCTCTTAAGACTAAGTGCTGATTGGCTAATCCGAATTCCGGAATCGGATAAAAAACGAAACATAATCGCTACCTCTACCTACAATTACGCACTTATGTAGTCAACGTTTTGGGAAGCGATTACAGTACGATCACGCTATTGGTTGTTAGATGACAGCCAACCGCGAGAACGCATCCCTAAATACGAAGGTTTCCCTTTGTCTCAACAATTTTTATCAAATATCACGCCACATAGTTGGCCACATAGTTGGTAACTTTTTGTTAGTGAATAGCCCGCGCGCCAAGAAAAATGCACAAAATCGAGTCCTGTCTCAAATACACTAAAAAAATCGAAAATTTTCACATATCAAACTCTAGAATTAGGTGAGACCTATCTAAAACAGCCAGTTTCGTGTTGACATTCATACGCGTTTTGAAAATATTTTTGATGAAAAAAAATAGGCGGCGCACTTTTTTTCAAAGAAAATATCTTGCAATCTGTTATTATGAGTATCAACACAAAGCTGGCTGTTTTAGATAGCTCTCACCTAATTCTAGGGTTTGATATGTGAACATTTTCGATTTTTTTTGTGTATTTGATACAGGAATCGTTTTTGTGCATTTTTTTTGCGCGCGGGCTAATTCACTATGCCCAGCGCCCGATACAAAACGTGGGGTGTTATAAGTTTGACCACTATGTGTGTATCTGTGGCACCTTAGCTCTTAAACGGCTAAACCGATGGTGAAGTGATTTTTTATATATTTGAAAGCTGGTTTTCTAGCGAGTGTTCTTAGATATGTTTTATCAAAATCGATTCAGCCGTTTATGTGATATGCTAATTTTAAGCAAAAATGTTGGTGGCATTTTTTATTTATTAACGCTTCATCAATCGAATACCACTTCTGCTGTATTCGGAGCGATTTTAATTGAACAGAATAGGGCGCCCAATGAAGATGAAGAGGTGGGCCGAAGCATCGAAGCCTTTACAAACGTCTTCCTACATCGATAGGCCCATAATAATTCATCTTAATAAACGACTTGTCATATTATTGCCCGTACCTCTAATTGCTTTTATTTATAACTAATTATATTTTTTTTGTCATTGGATTGTATGAGTTGTGTAACTTTTTATTAATATGTCTAGAGACACTTTCAATTTAATAGCATAGCTGGCCCAAAGGTAGGTAGGTACAGTCGGCCACAGTCTCAGATACCCCTTTTCGTTCGATTGGCCCTTATGCCGCGCGCGGTAAGAGCTGTTATGGGGTATCTAAGATTGTGGTCGACCGTACTACTTAATTCAGGTGGTAGTAAAGATAAGCGATAGCAATTGGTGGGCAAAGTTCGAATGCAAAGTAGGGTTTTTCGGAAACGGGGCAAATCTCTACAAATACTATGGGAATCACACTAAGGTCCACTTGCGTCAACGAGGGTTAGCCGTTAACTCTGAGTTAACGTCAATAATTGTATGGAAATGTCAAATTTACTCAGAGGTATTGGCTAACCCTGATTGACGCAAGTTCGCCTATGGGGGCAAAAGCAGAAAGGGGGCAAGAACGGATTAACCGATCATCGTATGCGGTACAAGCAGAAAAACAGATAATTTCGTCTTACTAATAAATTACATTCCAGCCCCTGTATTCTCTAAAATATCCACCGTAAAAATAACGGTTTTAAATGTCAAACAAAAGATTGTTCATTTCAATAAGGGCTATTTTCGAGTGTTTTGACACTCAAAGGTTGAGTTTTTTTTTACATAATAGACCTGCTGGTGGGTTTGAATATTTCTAATCAATAAACAAAAATTCTGATGTAAGCTTTTGTAAATTAACCATTACTAAGGTGATCAAACAGTCATCAACTCAATCATCACATTGATTTCCCAATTCTGAGTGTGTGTTAATTTCTCATATTTGGTGTTATTTGTCCGAATGTTGATGATTATTAATGGGCTATTGATTGCATGATTTCATCCTTTTGTAGAGTTGTAAATTTATTGGTACATGGTTAAGCCATGTCTAAAAATGTTATAAATTTGTATCATATTATTATCTGTAGGTTCTAGGATTATGGCTTATGGGTCTTTCTGATCCTAAAAATAGTTATGAAAAGGGTTGATAAAGAACTTTTTGTTTATATTAGCGATGGTAATGTGCCTATACCACCCTAATGGTGTAGAAAAGGAATATAAATACATTGCTTAAATAAGAGGGATGAATTTCAGAAAGGTTTAAAATATAATTTAGCTTTTGTTAATGTAGAGTAATGTGATTATGTGACTATTTCGAAAGACCGGAAATTCTTATGCCTAAATATAATGAGAACGAATCTATGTAGCCACCACAGACTCATTTTATCTGTCTCTTGGCTAATTTATCGCCACCGAATATCTAAACAGAACATTAAGAACTTATACGAGCGCTTAAGTTCCACGAAAAAGACACCAAATAAATAATTTATTGATTTGAATAACAATGAAGAAACTTCGACCGCCGATGACAAATTGCCTCTAATTCGCTATGGACGAATATTTTAATTGAACGAGCGAGCGAAGCGAGCGAAGTTCTCCGAGTCTACTGGAACAATCCGGCGTTTGTATGTATGTATGTATGTATGTATGTATGAATGTATGTATGTATGTATGTATGTATGTATGTATGTATGTATGTATGTATGAATGTTCGTTCGACGATAACTTGAGTAATTTTTGTCGGATCGTCATGAAATTTGGTAGGCAGGTAAATGAAATTAAAAGAATTTTTAAGTTCGAACATGAGCCAAATCGGTCGAGGGGTTGCCGAGATATGGGGTTGTTAAGTTTATATGGGATGAGAGAGGGCGCCACTGCTGCCTCTCAGTAACAATAAAATAGTGCTAAACAGTGATTTTAAAAGTGATAAAAACGTAAATCTAATCAGTAAACAGTGAAAGCAGTGATAAAAACTAACAAAAGTGAACTATAAATACAAATTCTGTTTGGAAACAATATTGTGGATATCGGACGTAAAATACAGTGGAAACAATAAAAATAAACTTTTACGGGTCGCGAAATAATCCGTAACAAGAACTCTATTTTAATCCAATAAATCCAAAAATATTGCTAATTGCTAAGGTCCAAAGTACACCACATTAGAAAATACAAAACAGCGCCATCTATTTAAAAAAAAATTGTTATTCTACTTCCTAACAGAGGGCGTGACAAAACATTTTTTATCAGAGCCATCTAGTGTTCAAAATTATAAACCAAAAAGTCCTTATGCTCAACAATAGAGGTCGCTTTACTTCAAAACTACAAGAGAGTCTTATACAAAACTTAAAATGGAAGAAACACTAGATAAACTACAAAAAATCCAAAATGATCTAGAGGCACAAAAACTTGAAATAAGAAAAAGCGGCGAACAAGTTACAGAAAACATTCAAAGAATGTTTGGCGAAAAACTAAAAATGCTAGAAGAAAAATCTGAAAATCTTGAAAAACGAGTGGAAAATCAAGAGCAAAGACTGTAGGGGTTGGTCCAATTACCACACGGGGGTTATTATTATTATTAGGTTTATATGGGGTCGCGAGTTCATAGTTCGGGGCGAACCACTAGTTAGATTTTTGTTACAATATTTTATTTTATGCTGATCGAAGTCAGTTTATTTGTATGTCTGTTTAAAACTACTCTTACTTATTCCTCTATATCGAACATACCTATATTTTGTTTTTGCCGTAAAATAGAAACAAAAGAAGTAAAAAGAAAACAAAAAAATCACAGGAATCAGGGTAGGTAAATGGATTCCTGTCACCCTACTCAGGTATAAGCATAGACTTCATAATTCTATGGATGTACGTATAAAATAAACGTAGGCCTGTGCTTCCTAGTGTTGCAAACTGTGCAAACAAAGCCGCGGTGTAAACTTAGTATAAACTGCAAGAATCCTCATATTTATTACCCGTGGACTTGAATTAAAAAATTATTAGAGACGTCATTTAGCATTTAAATTTCTCAGAAATATCTGACTGATGATGATGTGGGTCTTTATGATTTAATTATGTTAATGACTCAGTAATTATGAATTCATACTCTTAAATATTTGAATTTAAACAGTGGCAAGAATTAATATCATGGTTTAAAACATTCTTAGAATAGGGCTATTATTGTCAATTTCACTGTTACGGGATTGACGATCGCCGATTCCGCATACCTAAAGCGAGATCCGAAATCTCAGACATTAAATCGGGATTAAATCGATCCGAAGCGGTGGTCTGAAAAAGACTGATTTCCTGATAGGTTCCCTACAACTTCGAACATATCGAAAAATCACTACCAAACAAACAAGGGACTGACTGGTCTAATCAAGAAAAAATAATTCGCTTGTAGAAAAGTCCTTAGGCCAAAGAAAGAGTGGTTCTCAATGACTGCAAACCACTTCTTCTTTTGCATACTTGCCGCAACTGCACCCTTTCCGTGCAGGAATGCATTTGTTTTGCCGAAAAGGCCTGTGCCGCTAGCAACAAATATTTTAATGAGTGTTTCTAATCGGCCAATGCTTAGGTCGAGGTCGCTACCGAACTCAAGACGCCCTTTTTAGTTGACTTGTTTATTTCGAACCACACATTGTGGTGACTTTGAGGAATCTATTATTTCGTCAGGCATGAATGAAATGAGGCGTCAGGAATGATGATGTACAGTCGGTCACACTCTATGATAGATACCCCTCTTTGTGCGATTGGCACCCTTATGCAGCGCGCGGTAAGAGCTGCCATGGGGTATCTGTGACTGTGGCATAGGTTATGTCAGGCTTCAACGAATACAAAATTTAAAAAGACTAACACCGGATGAACGTTTATCCTAGTTTGAAATTCGGACGTGGGGTAATGTATAAAATGGCTGTAAAGCCTTATCACAAAACCGTTTGAACTCTACCAAAACGCAGTTCACTCATCTTTCCGCACGCAAACTAAACATATTTTAACAGCCCCCATAACCATTTAGCGCAAAAGCGCTGGAAACTGCTACACTGTACTCAGTGAACGATTGTCTTCGGCCGAGACATCGTTAACGTTTACAGCGCTTCTCCGAAAGACTAAAAATACGCGACAGGAACAGTGGGTAGCGTGTTTCGCTAATTATTAAATGCTCGCACAGGAAACGGGCACAAAATGTACATGGCAGAAGTACGACACGTCTAGGCCTAAGTCTATTCATGTTTATGAATAAGTGCTACTTTACTTTACCCTGTAATTTACATAATGTTGATTTTTTATAATGATAACAATTCAGGAGTGGTCAAATATCATACATAACATAAATCTAAAGTTTTGCGTTATATGTATAGGTACCTAAGACTTTAATCAGAAGTGTACTATGTTGTACACTTCTGATTAAATTATGTACTAAATCAAATCACAATATTGACTGAACCATTTCAAATAAGTTTTCTACGCTTGCGCTATGCTACGCAATCATAATAATTATTATCCGTTCAAAAATTTTAACTGTAAAAGACTGAATCAGAAGTGGGATGCGCAGTAAACCTCAAAAGTCAAAAATAACCAATATGAACGTGTTCATATTTAGTTAAAAGTCTGCGTTCTTCTGTAGTTTTCGGGGAGGATTGGGTAGCTTTCCTGCAACACGGCGCCGCGCAATCATCTCCTCTGATGTTATCTGATGATTTACGACCGCCCCGAGAGATGGCGCTCTACCATCACGCGTCACCGAGTGTCTTCACGCTACCGAACCTTTCAAAGGAACAACATATTAGTTATCTTCTTTTTTCGTCGGTATGTGATCACATGTTTTGCTGCAATTGCATCGTATAGCCGCAATTTGTCCGAAAACATTTCCTAGCTGCCAGTCAAACGGATTGACGTCCGGAATCCAAAATCGGAATTTAAACAGATGGGTGCGCCTCGACACGAACAATAAAACGCACCCACTAAGGAAATATTTGCTCAAAAGTCGAAATTGTAAGTAAGCAATTTATTCGCGGTTCTGGTAATCGATCGAGCGTGGTGGCTGCACGCAATCCAATCGATTACCCGCTTCGTTACACCGCTGGCCGCCAGGCGGAGCCACTCGTCAATAAAATACTTGTAAAACTATCGCCAAATGAATTAAAACAGTTGCCGAGCCAATTAGGAGAGGCAATCGTGCGAGTACCGGACGAAAAAACGACACCGCAGCCAGCAGCCGGCTTCTGCTGCAGCCCGGTGTGTCAATTTGTCTCTTAACACAACACCCGTAAGGTGTTTATTTGAAGGCAACACGGTAGCGTAATAAGGGTTTCGGGTTTCGCCCGCTAACGAGCGCGCATGAACCGATAAGCCTTTCTAGTTATTCTGATAGACTAATAAGGACGTATTTATCTACGAGTTTGCACTCGGGGAGCATTTATAAAGTCGCATTAGGCAGCATTATCTCACCTTGGTGCCTTGGAAATGTACACCGTCCTGCGACAAATTCAATGCGCCCAAGATAGGCCGCTTCGAGAGATCGAGTTGTGTACCGCCATTAGTAATTCCCTCTAATGTCCCTCTGATTCGCTCATAAGGTTTCCTCTAATCATTAATTGTGTACCAGCTCACGTCAATTTCCATCGCATAAACGCGCTTATAATCGAATGCGATTGGATTTACGATACGACACGAGATTGCCCCTAATCAATAGCTTACCTATTTACGTGCAACAGGACGACGACGTTACGATGGCAATGACTGTGAAATTAAAACGTTTAATACTTATTAAAAGTAATAAAGTAATAAATTCACAGTGTGTAGATGCGAATGCGCTGCTGGTAGCCATTGTTCCAGTTCGCGCGCCCACGAGACACGTTTTACGAGATTGCTCGCGTTTAATTATTTTCGTTAATCAAAAATTGCATAGCGTTTAGGGAGCTAGGTAGCGTTAAGCAATTTAGCATTCTTAATAGACCATTATGCGGGATCGTAAACAAATAGGAAAGCATTGTGGTATTAACGCGTAGGTAATGCGCGCCACAAAGGTGGCGTGGATTGCCACTGGTTGGTCTGAGGACAAGACCATTACGCTCGATAACAAACTGGTTTTATTGTTCTGCCTTTTCGCTGCTTTTTTTTTCAGCGGCCGAGCCTTTTTACCCTCAACAAGGGTTCAACCGCTCAACCGCTGTTGGTTTTGGCACACAAAGGTGTTCGTGAAAACATGCCTTAATCTCTTATTTGGTTTTGTTGTCATAAAATTAGTTTAAAACGTGCATTAACGTTTTAAATGTAAGTTTTAATGTCGTGACGGCTGCTCATTATGGCGGCGACTGCACGCGCGGTTTTTACTTGCAAATTGTGTAATAGCTACATTTATAAAAGCTTTTAGTACAACTGTTTATATAATTCCGATGAATGCTTCCATGAATATGGAACGAAATTGAACCGTTTTGTATCGAAACAAGTTCCCAATTCAAAAGCTACTACAGGGTGCACTCTAAGTCGATAGCGGAACTTTAAGTAGGCTGTCTACTGATCAATACAAACAACTTGTACTAGGTGGCGAAAAAAATGGAGCGAAAAAAATATCAGCAGTTTCATACATTTGGCGCAGTACTGAGTCGACCTTTTTTATGGAACAGCTGATATTTTTTTAGCTCCATTTTTTTCGCCACCTAGTACAAGTTGTGTGTATTGATCAGTAGACAGCCTACTTAAAGTTCCGCTGTCGACTTAGAGTGCACCCTGTAGTACTACTAGTAACTACTAGTAACTGAACCTCGTTCTAATGTCCGCGGGATCGTTTTAAAGTCTTAAGTAATATCTGCCGAGCCTTCGGTATGATATGTTTGTATTTGGGGCAAATACCAACATGAACACGATTTACCGTTATTACTGTTATTATACGCGACAAAGACCTTTCAGAAACTTCTTTTTGTACCAATTCTTATTCGAACAACGAAGTAGGTTTCTGATGGATTTTGCATCAACTGATTGATGGTAAGAACATGTTTTTTTTTTTACATAAAATCTCGTTTTTCTTTATCTCATTTGCCTTTGTTGATATTCATCATTCGATTTCGGTTTAATTTTAACACCCATCTTTTTCTTTGAAATAAAACAAAAACACTGACTACATCAAAGAAAACGAAAAACGTGTAATCAAAGAAGAGAAGAAGAGATGCTGTTCACAAATCTCACTAGAATATATATTTCTCTCGTGTAAAATCTTCTTTGAAAACATTTAAATCCTCTTTATAATAAGAATCTTACTTGAATAAACAACGTATCTACCTTTTTATCTGACTGTCTAAAAAGAGGGTTATGTTTTTGCCAATTCGGAAGGCAAAGTTTTTCGTTCGAAAGTCCGTTATTGGCTTAATCTTATCTTTAGACAATTTTGAGAAACTAATTTCAATATTTTTTATTTTGCTTCAGTAGTTTTGTTTTTATGCGCTAAAATGTTTTGTTCCTATGACCGCTAAACAGCGCCAACAGTATGCAGACCGTCGCGTGAAGGTCATAAAACCGTATCTTTGAAACGTTGTAAAATCCAAACTACTGAACCAAAATAAAAAATATTGAAATTAGTTTCTCAATATTGTCTAAATATAAGATTAAGCCAATAACGGACTTTCGAACAAAAAACTTTGCCTTCCGAATTGGGTTGCATCAATAGCTTCGAAGGCAAGAAACCTGACAGTGGACAGGAACCACGCATGAGTGCAGCAAAACTATGTTTTTTTTATATATTATTGTTTTTCAAGGTATAGCGAAAGGTCTATTATTATAATTACAATTATATAGCTTTGACAATTATTATTATGTTGTGTGAACTTGGGTGTGCTTTTCAAACATGTATTTTTTCTTAAATACAATTAAATTCCCGCGTTTAGGTATGCCTACGATTGGAGAGTTATATTTTTTACTAATAAACAAACGATCCGTATACGTATGTATTAAACCATACATATCGTAATTTGTACGTATCTTCAACTCAGAACCCGGCGGAATGCAGAAGCAAAAGTTTCTGGCGCTTCTTCAACCGCCCAAGAAAGAACGCCAAAATGTATGCAAAACTGATCCGCCATTTTCGCTGGCAAATCCAGCCATCTTGCGAAGCTCAATGGGATATTGTTTTCCGTATTCGACAGGATCCGTTATTTATGTACGGCTTATTGTTTGCCCCTTTATATAGCGTCAGCCATTCAAAGTAAGTTTCCAAAGGAACCGGTTTACGGAATTTGAGGGATATTTTGTCTTCGGATTTTGGAGGACTTTGGCGAGCGTGTTTCCCTTTGTTGATGCTAATTGAATGGGTCTTTTCACTTAAAGTGAAATTAATTAGGTAGTTCTACTGGCGAAACTCACACAAAATATTAATAATCACTCCCCTCTCCAAGACTACAATTTTTATTATAGTGGCCCTTAGACCGACAACTTAGGTCATGAAAAGGGCACACTAAATCCAGCAAACAATCGAAACAGAGTGCCAGGACCAATGTACGGTAGCTCTTGCCGCCTCCGCTTGCGCTTTGCTTTGAATAGGTATTATTAATTAATTGGGCTTGCTCAATTTCTAAAATTTTTACGTCAGAAATGATAAAGTAGCAGATTATAATAAACATATATGGTATTAATTGAGGTTGCCAAACAGAACAATTACTTATAGGTATTTATTTTTCCATGTGTTTATTTTAAATTACTGGTCTTACCTAATCAATTTTGGAAAACATCTAAATATTCTATTACAATGTTGGACATACCCCAGCTATCATTATAAAGTTTGCGGGAAATATAAATAAGCCTACTAAGCCTGAAAATATTTTTAAAAGTAATCTAAAGAGATTCTATCCTTATCGTATTCTTATGTTTTGCAAAATTTCCTAAGACATTTATGAAATAGGATACATACTCGTACAATATCAACAAAACGACCGTCGGGAAGTCACTCATGTCACTATTTGAAGTAATAAATAAAATGATTGATGGTATCTCAGTCGGAAGACAGGGGCGTAACTTTCAACCATAAATTAGTGGGGACCGCAAAAAGTGACAAGCGACAATTTTAGTTTGCAATAATTATGTCGCTTTTACGCAGAAGTCGGAGCATCATAAAGATCATTAATTGTCCTCATATATGGAGATGTCTTCGGAAAAATAAATCAATAAAAGAAAAAAAGCAAATTTTAGAACTATGCCACTTGATGTTTGTAGGAGAAAATGGAGAAAATGCGACAAACCGGGTGGATGACATTATAATAGTTAAAAGTTTTAATTGTTCAAATTCTTCAAACTCAAAAAAAATAATAGACGACTGAAAACAACAAATAATAGAACAACAAACTGAACTAACCTGGCATGTGCCCGGGAAAATGCGCCTGGAAAAGCGGGCCGAAGGAAGGCACGACGGGCGAAGGACCAGGCCAACCCAGGCCGTGGTAGGCCGCCGCCGCCGCCGCCAGAGCGCTGAACGGAGTCGGCCTGATCGGCCCCATTCTCTCATTTACGTTGCCTCTTGGTGCGTTCTCTTCATCTTCACTCTGCATTCTATTCTCATGATCTCCGACGTCTACTATGGAATCCTCTTGATTGACCGAGTCTTCGTATTCGTCATCAGACGACATGGCATTTGCCGAGGCATTGAGGTTCAGTGGAGGGGTTTGGGACGAAGGTCTTGGAGACATAGACTTGCCGCCGGGCAGTTCAGGCTGTGCCGACGGTGATTGCCTTAGGGGGGATTCAGGGATCGTGCGGTGATGCCTGATCATTTCTGCTGTAGCTTCATCGCTGGAGCGGTTAGCCTTCGTATCCGCCAGGATCGAGGCCACGCTGAAGCTGATCCGGGTCGGCTTCGGCGGCTCCGTCGCCTCCGCCGGGCTGCTGGGATACCTCGAGACACTCTCAATCGCCATGTTCACTTCTTTGTTCTCTTCGTAGTTATGTTTCTTTAACATTGACAGTCCTTCAGTTCCATTTAGCACTGCAGTGGTACACGGTTCACTCAACTGGGGTTTGTGTCGCGTGGTGAGTAGTACGCATGCGGACGCGGTCGGAGAGTGACTGGCGGGCTGGCGGCGGCGAAGCGCGCCGAGCCCTCGTGCCGGCTGGAGGTGGAGCTCCAAGGTGCTCCGCCCCTGGTAGAGCCGTCCTTTTCCACCAATCGACCGTTTCAGAGCCCGAATTGATCCGAGCGGGGCCCGCGGGGGACGCAGGCGATTTAGCACGCTCTTATCTCGTTAGTCGCCTTTGTGATACTCGATTTTTTTGTAGGAATCAAAACATAATTACCTTTTGTACGGGGAGTTCGCGCGTTTTGATCGCGCACTTTATGCGCGCCACCAGACGTATAAAGTATAAAAATATAATGAGGCGCGGTGAATGTCGCTTGTTAAATCCTTTTGAGAGGCGCCCGGGTCGCTTTGTGGGATTAGAGGAGCCGGGGATGGTGTCTCTGGTTATTTCGGAGCTGGTAAACGCTGGTCCGTTTCAAATTAGCAGGCTGGCGCGGTCGGCAGCGCCAATCGCAGAGCGAGCGGTGATTTATGTAGCTGTTGTTGTATTGATACTTTTAAATTAATGTTTCGAGGCAATTAGTGACGATTGAATGTTTAATTAAAACGAGATAGCACAGAGTGTTATTGTTAAATTGGTAATAAGCGAGTTGTTTGTTGCAGCGATGGGCTAGGTCCAAATGAGATTAAATATTATAATATTTTTTTCCTAGATTAAATGCTCCTCGTTTTGTGTTTTGCAGTAAGTGTTTTTTCTGAGGTATTTTCTGGGAGATATTCCGAATTATCCACATCTAAAAGGACCCTTAACTCTCATTGTTTGAGTGGAGATCTTTAGACTATATGCAAAGGTCCTAGTTTTTTTTCCTAAAATAATATTATACATACGAGTATACTGACGCAAACTGTACAAATGTTCCATAGAGCATATTTTTAATATTCACAATTTTATTCATTACATTACTTTTATCTCTATATTTTTTTTCTTTTTACAGTTTTTGTTCCTCTCTACATTCTGCATTATATTTAGGTAGGTAGATTTTTTTGTGTTTTCTGCTTCAAATACTTATAATAAAAGTAGCTTGATATTATGATACCAACCGAGCGTTTTTGGCGACCTGTATCATTCCCAATTTCCCACAGCACGGAGGGGATACTACGGCAATCTTCCCAACTCTATAAATAAATGGTCCCAAAGCAAGCGTGAAAACTTGGGGTGATATCTATTACCCCTGCCTTTACACCCGTCCCTCTCTCACTTATAGTCTTCGGTATATTTGTCTCGGTCCAACACGGATAGTTGGTACTAAATAGGTATTTAGTATTCGGAAGGGAACTCAGTTAATTACGTGGGGTGGAAAGAAAAATGAACGATAGTGTATGTTTGACAATAATATTTCTTGCAGTCGTTGGAAGCTCTACGACTGAAGACATAAAGGCTATTTTTCGATGTAATTTATAAGGATTGTATGTTTTTATTTCTCAGTGAGGGATTGAGTGGTATTTGGTCTGTCATATTAGGAAAATAAGGAAGTCAAGTTATAAATGGATGGCCCGTTATTAATTATGGCAGTTTAATTATGTTTACGGTTTGGTTTTTGTTTGCTCACCGATTTTTTGTTGAAACATTTAACAAATATGCGACTCTAAATCATAATGTGGCATTTTCGGCATATCTTTGTGACCTTTCTGGTGCTTTTCGGCCTATATTTGGACGGTTCGGCAGAATTCCGCGTCATTTGTGCTCGCGAAAGAAATTCCAATGGTTTTTGTACAAAACCTATAACAGTCAAAAGGTGGGGTTTGATTTAGTTATTTTACTTGTACCTATATTGCTTACTCATTTTTTTTTAAATTAAGGTAACTTTCATTAACACTCGTTTTATTAGGTTTTTTAATTTTTCCAACTTTTCGAGACCTGTGCAAGGCTCATGGTCGCGGCAGTAGTTAAGTATACGAGTAGGTATCTTCTGTTTTCCAAAATAAATAAAATTATAAAGCGGCTACAGGAGTTCCCAGCTTCGAATCGATAGACTGGAATACCTATAACATTATAAAACCATATTTTAAATTGTGAAATGAGTAGACATCAGCTGTTCCATCCTAAGTCCATAGCTGTTTCATACATTTATACCCAGTGAAGTAGCTACTGCACAAAAATTATGGAACAGCTGCTAGTGTTCGCCATTCCAAAGTTGTCTCTATTATGTAGGTAAAAGTAAGTAGTACGTAGTTGTTATTTGCCTTTTAAAGTTTAATTGATTGCTAGAAAAATGGGATCCACGAGTAAGGGCGCCACAAGAAATGGGGTCCTCGAGGCAAAACCCGAAATGATTTCCTTCTGTTGCAATTATTTTGTATTTTCCGAACTTTTTGAGCGTTGACACACGTGGCCTAGATTTGCTGTGTCGTTTCATTAATTAAGTTCGCTTTTCAATTTCGTGTTTCAGTTTCAGCAATAACACTCAGCACCAGAAAAATAGCACTTTTTGAAAAAGATCCTTCGAAAAACTTTAATTCCATGAAATGAAACCGATTGAGAGGGAATTTTTATGTATCAATTTTATTAAATGGTAATAAAATAGACAATAGAATTAAGTAACTAATGTTTTTTTTTTGTTTCTCAGGGTAGAAAAAAGGACAAGTTAATTTTAGCGAAAAAAAACTGTTTTAAATACTCTTATCAATTTAACAGAGAAAATAACAAAATTATGCGACAAATTACCTACTCCAAAATTTTGTGTTATCTTGTCCTGATAACTTCCATGTGATTTCTCATGGACCTGCATGTTTCATGACTTTACCGGTACCAACTTTTTTCAACACCACGTACCGAGAGGTTTATTTTGTTTATCAAAATGAAACGATTATTTACTTTTGGGTCGTTAAAAATCAAATGACCTTTCCATTGATACTTACCTAGTAATCCCACAATTGGTTTCATTCAAATACGAACAAAAGTGGTCTAAAGATTTTTTTTGATGATGAGTAGGTAATATTAAATGGGTACAAGGGATTTTGCTCTTAGTTGTTTTGAAAATTTGAACATTTTCATTCTTCTATGAATATCCAATCCAATCTGGGGTACGCGTGGTGATTAGGTAAACCCAAACTCTCGCTCTCTGATAGGAGGCCTTTGCCCAGCTATTGGGAAATGTCCAATTTTGCAGGCTACATCGTACTTTTTTTATAAGAATATCACATTCTCACAAAAATTATGATGGTGACGGGCTATGTGTGAAGATTCGGGTTTTGTCTATTATCTCTACATCAAGCGTAGACAAAAACCGGATCTACGGCTGTCATATCAAGGCATCTGATGGTAGCTAAAATATAAATGTATAAAAGTATTCTCAAAAATAGCTCATCCACTAATATCTCTACTAACTAATACAGAAACTGAATATCAACCTCTGCAATAAATGTATCAACCAGCGCGATGTTCAGAAATGCTACAAAAAACCGCTTAATAAATCATAATCCGACCCACACGACACGGAAAAGCGTGCATTTCTGAACGCACATTAAAACTTAGCCCAAATTAATGAAAGTACAAAAAGCTCACTCAATACAGCGTCGAAAGCTCAGATCAAAATGTAAAAAGCAACCGTAACTGAAATATTTTCTTGTGACGTACAAATAATTAAGAAATATAAAAAATAAAAGAACCTAGTTATTAAAAAAAATAAAATAATATAAACTTTAGTTCGTATAGAAAAAGAATTCACCGATTTTCCAATGCGTAATATAGCACTCTACAAAGTAATTCTTTATTACATAAAATAAGGACAAACAAACATACCACTTTCATTTAGGTATACTGTTGACGTCAGACTCATCAACATTATTTTAGCATACGTAAGGAAAGAAAAGAAAATAATTTAGAGTCTAGAAGGAAATTAAATGTTGTTTTGTGTTTTAGATCTAATCAAAATTAAATTAAATACTTACTGGTTTAAAATTATCGGATCATTTTAGAAATAAAAATAAAAGCTCTTAGGAACTTCTACCTACTCTTTCTACCTATTTTGTGGCTAATGTAAATAGGAAAACGTCAATTAGCAGACATTTTGGAGCGCACTTTTTTCCCGCCTAAAAAAAGACGCCATTATGATTAACGAGGGAACGCGTAATATGAGACTCATTAGACGTTACAAATTGTTTTTGGCCTCTGGTTATGATTATTAGGGATAATCTTCGGTTTGGGAACTCGGGATTGTGACGATAGAAATTATAATCAAAGCAAAAGTTTTAGTCCTTCGAGCCCGATTAAACGAATGATTTTTCACATTTTCATCGTTCAATTAGCTGTTGAAATTGTAGTTCAACATATCGTTTATTACACAAAACAACATTTAATTTTCTTCTAGACTCTATATTATGTTCTTTTCTTTACTTACCTATGCTATTTTTTTTTAATGAGTTTACAGTATCTATATATCTTAATGAAAGTGTATGTTTGTTTGTCCTTCTTTTACGGTACAACGAACACTGATTTGAACTTCAGTCTTGCGCCGGGATAATTTGCTGGAAGACATAGGATTTCTTTTTTTATCATGTAGAGGAGGCTACCCCGTTGACAAGCCACCAATGAAAAAAAAACATGTTATCTCATCGCAAATTTCCAATCCATGGGAGTAAACTCGCAAGCAAAGACTGGTGCAAACCATAAAACCTTCAGCGCGCTAAGCAACAGCCCAAACCCGCTCTTACTCATGCAACCAAATAAACATACCGGCACGTCTTCTGCTATTAATGGCCCGTTTTCAGAAAAAATTAAATAGTTCTTTTTTTCTCCACTGATGGCGCTCATAATACGGCAGTCATTTGAAATTTCACCAGTGTTGCCAACGGTACGACAAATTGCCGTATTCTGTAATAATCATAACCAGAAACACAATTCATTGCTTGCAAATTTTAACGCATCACGTAGTTGATGTCAGCATCCTACCTACCTATTCTATATTTATCCAAAACCATTTATGTTTTTGCTTTCAAAAATAAAATTGCAAATATGTGACACGGCATTTTTACCGATTGAACATGGCAAGCCTGATTCTTATCTGTGGTGTTTGTGTATCTTTAGTACTAATACTTTCTAATCTGTGAATCTGTGGGGAAAAGCGTTATTTGACTGCCGTATTTTCTGCGCCATCTAGCAAGCATTTTAAAATCAGCTTTTAACTGTCAGTTGAAAACTGATCATTAGCACAGCTTTTGTTTCACGGCGGCCATCTTGGTTGCGTTCAGAAAGGTGTCTGCGTCATCCGACAGGCGTGGTTCGCGGCAAAAAACGCCTATTTGTTCGATTTCCGAATGGAATGTTAATCGTTGGCAGATAAAAGTTTTTGCTCGCGCCACGGTTGACCGCATAGCGATGCCTCTAGATATAGCTACTATAGCAAATCTATATAAAATCCGATGACAGTCCATGTGTGGCCGAACAAAACTGAACCTTTTTGTGCTGAAACAAGTGCCAAATTCAAAAGCGCAATATTTGAAGCTTGTTCGAATGACACTGGAATTATTTGAATAGTTCCACTGTAGCAAGTTTGCGGTTCCGCGAAAAACAGCCCTTTATCGATCCAATTAAAATTTTCGAACGCAAAATGGCTTCTTTGTCCGCCATCTTGGATTTTTAGACGCGTGCTCTGATATCGACGTTGTTTGTCTCGCTGAATGTTTGGCGTTTTCAAAGGGAAATAATTGGCCAGTATTTTAGTCCTCAAAGGTGCATCATTAGTAGGATTCTGTTTTTAACAAGTAGCGATAAAAAAGTCTTTCAACGATATTATACGATTATGTTGCCTTTAATTCCATAAAAACTGGCCATGTGCAAGTTGAATTGACTCTCTGTGGGTTTCGTGCCACATATAGGTATTTTTACGTTGCCAGTTTTTTTTTTCCATGCAATCAACGATAATTCGGGCTGCTTTTTCGGTAGGTACGGTACTTCGATAGGCTTTTGTATCGAACCTGAGAAGGCGTGACAGTTTTTATGGGAAACAAATTCTTCTTTTGTTGATTTTGTTCACAACTTTGACAATGTAGAGCCGCTGCGACTCTGGGTAATGCTGAATGCAGTATATGGAAAAATCACAGAAATTAAAAGCTCTCGGAGGAGAGTAAAAAAAAATGGAGATAGATACATATAATATAGATATAGAGCCTAGCAGCAAAACTTTTACTTACGAAACTTTATTGCAACCAAACTATGCTTACATATCCTACTGCAGTGGACCATTTCCACTGCTTTCCCGCTACTTGGGCTATATCGCTTCCTGGACCATCTGTCTGGTGATCTGCTAAGCGATCTCTTCATCTTCTTCTGTTTTCTCGATGCCCCACTTCGCAATGGACAGTGACAATGACAGTTGAGCAGCCCTAATCTCGGTTGGTTGGTGGCTCTGTCTGCGTGCATATCTCCATTATACGTAATGTACACAAGACAGCTCGTCGACTATTACAAGCACTCTACTCGGTTACATTACGGGCGACTTTACAACAAAACTGTACACTCTGACGTGCACGTAAAATAGGCTCATCAGTAGTCGAGTTGCGGAAACATTTACCGTCACGAATACGACGTGCACGTAGAAGCTTACTTTCATTGCAAAGTCGTCAGTAACGCAAGTGAATAAAGTGCACGCGTGTAAGCGTATACCTACTTACGTGCTGTCTTGTGATAATGTTTCCGAGTGTTTCTTCCTCACGAACGAACCTACAAGTCCAAATTCTGTAACATTCTGCAATTCTGCCATATTCTGCAGGCAACGTGTGCGTCTGCGCCGTCGTCGGTCAATCCCAAAGGCGAGTCTAACAATATTTTAATAGACCGGCCATATGGCGCCAATGTCACGCTTCCAGAGAGTTATTACGGATCTTTATGGCACAAAATCATCCTATTACACGCCCCCGAAGACCATTCCATTGTGCCACTAATTGCTCGTGTTACTGCTGCTGCTGACAATGGAGCTTAGAATGATGATGATTTATGCGTCATTTTGAGTTTTAGTTTTGTCCTGAAACACTTTTTATATCTGCCGAACAAAATATCACTAAGTTTTCTTATCCTATCATATCATTCTTAGTGTGCATCTGCTGCTACTCTGTTTTCGCTCTCAGTACTGTCCATCCAAAGGTTGTCTGGAAGAAATCGCTTTAGCGATAAGACCGCAATTTGTATTGTTATTTTTAAAATTTGATCTGTATTGGAATGTCATTGGTAAAACAATAGAAAATTGTACAATAAAGAGTTACCTCCTAATTTCCTTGCATAGTAAAATGCCTAGCTAAGGCCTTTGTGTCTACGTAATGAGATTATTTATTCAGCGTCCAGTGGCATATTATTATTTAGTCACACTAGACGGGTGAATGCACCACTTTGACGCTGCAATGCCTGGGACATCGTTTAGATGCCTAGTCCATAGTAAAAGTTCCGGGTTCTGGCAGAATACCATCGCTATGGGAATGGGATTATATCTGTCCCATAGCATATGCTGAGCCAGAACCCATTTATTGCCATTGCACGCAGTTTTGTTAGTAAATTAAGGTGATGGGTAGCAAATAAGTAGTAAGTAAGTTTCTCAACTGTTTGCCTAAACCTAATATTGTAAACTGTGTGCTCTGGTCCATTAATAAATATACTAAATATAAATATAAAATGATGAAGCTCATAACGTAATCTTTGATTTACAACCTCACCTTACTTCTTATAAAAATATCCATAGATAAATCTAAATAGCATACATAGCTGTATAAATCATCATAATAAATCATCTCATTACATAGATGCAAAAAGGACATTTATTATTATTATAATTTACATCCTGCAGATTTTAATTTTTGTTCCGATTTATTTGAATACAATTTTATTTTATTTTTACTCTATAATTTGATTACTTTTAATTTTACTATGGATTTTATAATGTTTTAATAATGTTGTAATAATCTGAAATAAAAATATTTTATTTTTTATTTTTTTTTTATAGATTTTCCAGCCGGACTTTGATTACTTAATTTTACAATGAAAACCTTTTTTTGCGGAGGTAGGTATGTGAACCTCACAACGGCTCTTCAATTGAATAGAAAGACTATAGTATCAATGTATCACTAGTTCACTACTAAACGGCGAGCAGAACCACATGTCAGATTGTACACTTTTGATGTAAAGTCGCCCGTCGTAACGTAACCGAGTAGAGTGCTAGCGTGTAAGGGTCGACGTGCTGTCATGTGTACACACGACAGCACGTAGACCCTTACACGCGTGCCCTCTATTCACTTGCGTTACGGGTGACTTTGCAACGAAAGTGTACAGTCTCACGTGCTGTCTTGTGTACATACCTACACAAACACATAATATTTTGAGGTGCTATTATCTACTTGAGTGAAAAAAAACCTACTTTTATTTTTATCACCCTACAAAGGAACCAGTAGTAATGTGTACACACGACAGCACGTAGACCCTTACACGCGTGCCCTCTATTCACTTGCGTTACGGGTGACTTTGCAACAAAAGTGTACAGTCTCACGTGATGTCTTGTTTACATACCTACACAAACACATAATATTTTGAGTATCTACTTGAGTGAAAAAAAACCTACTTTTATTTTTATCACCCTACCATTGATGCTCCAGGAAAGTTATTTATAGTCTATTCAAGTAAAACTAACCACAATGCCCTGTTTTGATGATACAACCTCGGTGGGCTATTGTGCCAAAAGTACTGGGAGGTCATAAACGCCCCATGGTGGCTATTCTGCAAGAATATTCCGTTGCGCAATAGAAAACGAATTAGTCGCCTTTTGTGACTAGAAGCAGGTGCAGATGTGCTTGCGATAGGAGGTAAAAAACCGGCCAAGTGCGAGTCGGACTCGCGCACGAATGGTTCCGTACCGTTATCTATTAAAACGGAAAAAAAACGTGTTTTTTGTATGGGAGCCCCCTAAAATATTAATTTTATTCAGTTTGTTTGTATTTGTTGTTATAGCGGCAACAGAAATACATCATCTGTAAAAATTTCAACCGTCTAACCGTCACGGTTCATGAGCCGCCTGGTGACAGACAAACAGACAGACATACAGACGGACGGACAGCGGAGTCTTAGTAATAGGGTCCCGTTTGGTACCCTTCGGTTACGGAACCTTTATAAAGGAAAGTAAATGGTGTATTGACAAATAACAAATATCACTTGGTACGAAAAAATATCACTAAGAAATAAATATTTCTAAAACAGAAAAAAAACAAAGCCTCACAGGCTTTAATTCGATGAATCAGATCCTCAATGATTATGATTACATTACAAAACGTATACAGGATGTTAAAGAAAGGTCCTCCTGTCATACCCTAGGGAGTTGCTGAATGCATCAACACAAGTAAGTAACTTTTACTATAATATGCGAAATGTGTCGAAAAAAATATCAGCTTTTCCATACTTACTAAAATTCGATACTCCTTGCATTGGTGCATGCTGTTGGCCCCATAGTCAAAGTTGCTTGTATTGGTTTGGTAAATAAAGCCACCGCCTTCAGTATGACACCCTGTAGATAATCCAAAGATACACATTGATTAATCATGACCACCAATACGGAGTTTTCTTAATTAAAGAGTAGGCAGGCACGGTTTTTATGAATAGCTAATGTTTGTACTAGACATTATGTGTTTTGTGATCAAATTAACACTAATTTAGCAATCTAACTTGTATCCGGGACGCCTACGTGCAGTGCAAACTGTTTTGGAAGGTCAAAGTTATTTACTAATTTACAAAAAAAGTTTGTACCTTGCCAGCCTATCGAAATATCCATGGATGCGAATGGCGAGGGACCGCGAGAAAAAGGCACTCAACAGTGGGCAGAAGTCGGCTGATGATGATGAAAAAACCTGTGAAGAAATAAACTGACTTGTAACTGACTAGAAAGGAGATATGTACATATGTACACAACAAAGAGCTAGTCATGCTCGTACATACGTGGGCAATTGTAAAAAATTTCACCGAATGTTTTATTTTATTGATGTTTTGAAGTCTTTTACATTGTAGCTATTAGTATTAGTTTTAATACACACGACAGCCAGTCGGACTGTACATTTTTGTTGCAAAGTCGCCCGTAACGCAGCCGAGTAGAGTGCTAGCGTGTAAAGGTCGACGTGCTGTCGTGTGTACGTTTTAGACTACGATGAACAGTGAATTTTTTTTTCTATCAATAGGTGCGTGAAATCCAATTTGATAAATGATGCTATTGTATAAATGCTACAATAACCGATAAAGCCAGCCAGCCTCATTGAGCATCAACAACCTAAACTGAAATCCAAAGATAGGGAAAATTTTCCATGGAATTAATTCCTTTGGATGTATGGACGGCTCAAAATATTGTTGACAAACCCAGCTTACTCACCTACCGCTACTTTACAAAGACAGCTCTCTGTTTATGAAGCTCACATCCAAAGCGCCGCACGTCTTTGAGCGGTCATTAGCTGAGTGGACACGGACAGCTGCGCCGGCGCCGACACGCAAGCAAACAGACCTTTGTGCCGCGGGGCTTCCGAAATTTGTCACGTCATGAATCGCCATATTCTGGCTGGGTCTCAACTCTGTAAAGGCGGACTTCTTTAGTAGTCTACGTCAGAAAATACCGCAAATCGACGTTCAGTATCACCTTAATGAAGTGATTATACTAGACTGACTGAGATATGATTATTAAAAACGTTAACTATCTAATGGTCTAATTAATTACACTTTTGATTGAGTTAACACTCGTTTTTACTTGACGTTTAACTTTTTTTTAAAGTATTGAGACCTTCAAAGTGAAGTTTAAATTAATTATGTATAGTGAAACTACAAATACAGGAGAATGTTAACTAATGGTCTCCTTTTTGCTTTGCTTAATGAGATTGATAAGAAACCGAAGAGTTTACCCTTCAGTTTTTATCAATCCATAATTACCCCGTTCGATGCAAAGGTCATTTTACGTCATAAAAACCCTAATTAATGTGGAAACATGAAGGCGCTGATGTTTGCGTAAGAGTAGAATAATAATTAAAAATATGCACCTAAAGTCCTAAGTCCTTAATTGATGTCAAATATTGGTACAGTCATGGCAATTAGTAGGTGGCCGTTGGGCGTAGCGCGGGTCGGCGCGCCTGTACCGCTGGACAGTCGGTGACAAAAGTGATTGAGCACTTTCAGTCCTGTGATCTGTGATCAGTGGGTTGTGTGTGTGTGTTCTTCTTCTGGATCTGGGTCTTTGTTCATAAATGAAATGTATTTTTTATGGCATATCTCCAAAATTTTTTTTTTTTATCGCGTTTGTCATGCATGAGTGACTAGTGAGGTGATAAATGAAATATGGTGCAAATGTATGATAAAATGTAAGGCAAAGTTATTGTGTCTATTCATATCATATAATTAAAAATATAATGTATGTAACATCTCTGATGTTTTAATTTTGGACCTTCCTTCGCTTCAGTGGATATTGTAGTTGACTGTACCACAGTAATACGCAGTTTATTCATATACATATACTGGGAAGATAAACAAACCTTGTGAATAGACCGTAAGGTCTATATTTTGGACTTCTTTACCAAAAAAATATACAAACAACTGATAAATCGAAAGTGTGTGTTATAAAATTCTACTTCACTTTATCTTGCTTCTTTATCTCTCGGGCAATTTTTATTTAAGTCTACGCGGACGAAGTCGCGGACAAAAGCTAGTACACAAATAAACCGCCGCTCTGGGAGCAAATTCGGAAGGCAAAGTTTTTTGTTCGAAAGTCCGTTATTGGCTTAATATTATCTTTAGACAATATTGAGAAACTAATTTCAATATTTTTTATTTTGGTCCAGTAGTTTTGTTTTTATGCGCTAAAATGTTTTGTTCCTATGACCGCCAACAGTATGCAGACCGTCGCGTGACGTCATAAAACCGTATCTTTGAAACGTTGTAAAATCCAAACTACTGAACCAAAATAAAAAATATTGAAATTAGTTTCTCAATATTGTCTAAAGATAAGATTAAGCCAATAACGGACTTTCGAACAAAAAACTTTGCCTTCCGAATTCTCGGGTATGAGATCTCGAGATTCTACTAAGAAAACCTTAGTAACAAGTCACATTCGAGATTGACGAGAATTAGCCCCCCATATGACCCAAAGGATCAAAGCACCTATTCCTATGTAGAAATTGGCAGCCATCTTTCTATCTCTAAGATAATTTTATTCTTCCTGGGCCCTTAGCCTGTAACGCAATGGTGCCAAAATGGGCTCCCGGTTGACTGCTACAATTACGATTTATTAAAGCTGTTAATGTTTTTGTAGTATAGCCTTTGCAACCAGCAAATGTTCTTTAATATTATGAGTATAGTTCGCTGGTTGTAGGAGAACAACGAAAAAATCGCGGTTTTGTCCTTCTACCTGGGACGCCATTGTGTTACAGGTTAAGGCCCCTGGATTGGCGTGTGTTGTTTATTGCTCTAGAAAGGAGGTTCCCAACTAATTAAAGTGGATTTCTCTATTGCGGAACACATCAGTGTGGCGTATTTTCACGTTGTAATCGTAAAACGCGTGTAAAAGGATCGCAAAATAATCTTCATTAGAGGGAAATTAGAGCCGGAGCGTGGAAAGATCAACCTTATTTCACGGTGATAGAGCGCATAATTATTAGATGGCCTTGCACTCAGGTAAATGTGGCCACGAGCTTTTCCTCAGGAGTCCAAATTTATTGTTCCTGTTCTAAATAGATTCTAATGGTTATTCAAGTAGGCTTAGGCAACCAAGATCCAAAATTACGGCACGGTTTGCCTGAGGTTACGGGTTCAAGTCCTGTCGCGAGCGAACTATTTCCTTGTAACGAGCCGCCCCAGCTTCGCACAAATGCAATTTAGGAAAAAAAGAAATTCCACTTTGAGTACTTATAAATTTTCCTTGATAAAATATCCAACCGATGGTAAAAAGCGCATCAAAATACATTGCGTAGTTAAGGAGGAGTTAGTGGATATACAGACAGACGCAGAAGACAATTTTATTTTATGCTATGGAGAAATAATAAATTGCGCAGGACAGTTTTAATCTTCGAAGGATTTGTCGGGAAAAGCCCGGATTGGCTCACGGGCCCGCGAAATTGCTTATTAGAAGCGTGCGCATCTAATTTTATGTTCTCTAACAACCGCTCACTCGCCTGTACTTTTTCGCTAAAACACTTTATTACACGTAATTACACTGCCATTAGTTGCCTTTATTAATTCTATTATATCTCTAATGGAGGTGTCTTGCGGCGTAAGTGTTTGCTTTGGACGTTTAACTGCTAGTTTTGATGGACGATCGGCTCTTGAACTTAACACTTGCGTGATTTTGGAAAACTAAGGCCCGGTTTCTGAGTTGAGAATTTCACTAAGCACATACTTACGTATCGCTCTGTCACGCTCTTTGGTGAGAAATCTGCAGAGACAGGACGATACTTACCCATTTGCTTAGCAAAATTTTCAACTCAGAAACCGGGCCTTAGGGTCGCATTAATAGTCGTCGACTCAAGATCGAACTCAAGTAGGTGATCTCAGAAAAGTCAAATGCTAATGTCAAGCCTTGGCTAATGTCAATATCAATCTCAAGATAATCTTAATATGCTGACAGCTACTCAAGTTTGACATTAACCACAAGGCTTGACATTACAATTTGACTTATCTGAGTTCACCTACTTGAGATCGGGCTCAAGTAGGTGATCTCAGACGACTATTAATACCACCCTAAATCTGAATAAAGCATCGCGTGTTGCGTCTGTCACAGGATCGTAAGCGATGGCGTGAGCATGAAGAGGCTCAGCAGTGGGTCTCAACAGGCTGATGATGATGATGATGAAATCTGAATAAGTATAGCTTACTGCTCGCGACTCCATTCTTCCTTTAATCGGCTGCCGTAAATGTTCAGGCGCATTTTATGGGTCGATATTATCGTTATTGCAATATTTGTTATCAGTACATTTTGTATTAGGAACGTCCTACTACGATCGCGGCGTTATTATCGCAGCCGTGTGTAAAATGTACTGAAAACAGATATCGTAACAGATAAAAACGCGCCTGTGTATGGGGGAGCCTTAAAGGTGCCACTGAAAACGCAGCAAACAAATCACCTAATTAACAGACAACTTTAACCTTCTAAAAGGCAGAGATAAAAATACCTAACTGCGAAGTATTTTGTCCAAACAAAGTTCCCAATAAGGTTGACGTTGTGGTAAAGTATATTCAAATGCAATATACCTGACACCACCTCAACCTTTACAACTTAGTCCTGTCCGTTTTTACTCCTGTCCATCCATAGGTTGTCTGGAATAGTTGTTCCAATTTTTTCCCTGCAACAACATAACAATATGCACGTCTATACTCAAAATTCTTGCCTTGACACTCGCAAAAGATCCTGTCGACATGGTCAAGCTAACCCAGACCCCAGTACATCTACTTAAAAACGAAACAAACAGACAACCACTATACCTACTCACTGTAGAGCAAACAATTTACTTAAAATCAGTAGCCACTGATTAAGGCCACAACTTATAAAACAAGCATTCCCCGCGAAATAACAATATCTCATTAAAATCCTTAACGTTCCTCCGCTAAGCGATTTACTAGCGATTAAGTCTTATTTTTTTTGTTCCAGTGCTCTTTTAAATAAATTGTAAATGCAGATAAGTGATCTCGGCGAGGCTGTGAAACTTTATGCTGCTCTGGGTGCTAGGTTACAGAAAAGTGGGGCATAGAAGAACTACTTAGGTGGAAAGAGTTTTCGTACCTAATCCGATCAGTCGAGTCGTCGGATCACAGGAAATAAAAGATTCGAAGGTCTTCTTAGGTATCGATGGCAAACCTTGGTCTAAATTGATCCAGCTCAGAATTCTGCACCGGTAACTGAGTTATTATTATCCTTCATTACATCCTTCTGAGATCAGAACGAGCTCAGAATAACGTAGCGACTGTCAACAGTGTGTCACCAGAGGGCCCTCAGTTTTTTTGCATATTATGCGGTCACCAGGTTATAATCTTGAAAAACAATTTTGGATAGAAGGCAGATGGGCGAGAGGCAGAACACCAATGCGCTGGTCCGATGCCCTAAAGAGGGTAGCAGGTGGATCCATCCATAACGCATCTCATCGCGCCCATGACCATGATGAGTGGAGAATCATTGTATACGGTCAAGGTCCTCAGAATTGAGGGACCGATCCAGAAGAAAATACTCCTGTATGCAGGTTAGGGCACGCAGGCACGATCATGTTTTGAAGAGTAACTCATATAGAGCTCAAATTACTGCCACCCATGAATCCCCTGACCATGTTTTGCTTGCTTCGGCTGGCCTGGGTCCTCAAACGGTTTAGGGACTAGACTAGACGGTTAGTGACCATGTCACCCATGGCAACTTATTGTCAGGCGGGAGACTCTCAAAAGGCGGCACAAATGGGGTTGGCAGGGAGATGCTCTCACGCCAAATGTTACACATGGCCTGGGGAGGGTCCGACCTTCTATTTCCTCCTATTCTTCGTGCACTAGGTGCTGTGCAGTTGGACCATTAAGTGCATTGCTCAGAGTTCGCCTGCACTAAAGTGCACTACGTAAATGGGCCAATTGGGGCGACCCTTGCCTTGTGACAGGGCTATTCTGCCTTTGCAAATAAACCTTAGATTGCAAAAATCTTACTTAAAATCAACATAAAGTACTTTTTGTATTTTCTTAAGCACTAACCCGTGCTAGGGATCTTTATAAAGATTTTTATAAGGTTAAAAAATTCGCTCGGGACAGGATTTCAACCCGCAACCTTCTTGCATTCCGTGCAGGCGCTCCACCAATTGAGCTACCGAGTCAAGTCCACCCATCGTCCGTAAGACGAGTTTCAATGAGGTTAGAAAATTCGCAAAGACAGTACTTGACTCGGTAGCTCAATTGGTAGAGCGCCTGCACGGAATGCAAGAAGGTTGCGGGTTCAAATCCTGTCCCGAGCGAATTTTTTTACCTTCTTTCAAATCTTTATAAAGTACTTTCTTCGCATACCAAAAGTATTATTGTTAGGAAACGTTTAATTTGGATTCTTCAAAGAAAATACAAACATCTGAACTTAGTAAATTACATAATCAGGATTATTTAATTTTATTTTGCACATTATACGAGTATGTACCTATGCATCAAAATTCACAGCGTGAAAAGCCATAAATCCACACTATAACACACTATACTTCTCCGAAAGAGTACAGGTCCATCACAAACTTCCATCTGCATAGGAAGTCGGCGCATCTTTAGTTACTAAAACTTCGTAGATGAACGTAGTTATGTAGACGAACACGAAAAAGAAACACACGCTAATGGCCCGTTTTCAAAGTATAAATTAAAAGTAAGTCATAGATGGCGCTTATATGCGTGGTCATAGAAGAACCGGGACGTAACTGTAAAATTTCGCTTAAGGTTGGACGATAGCACCGCGGCGGGAAGTTCAAAATTTTCACAGTTTTTTTACATTTTGTAGCTAAACTGAGCTATTTTTGTTCAGCGATTTTTAGTTCGCGGCAATAACATAGTATTCTTTTCATTATTGTAAACAACAGAACAACAATAATTCAGCCGATTATGTGTTCTGGTAATCAACAAGTTTTTTGGGCAGTGCCACTGCTTCGTAGACCAGAACACATAATCGGCTGAATTATTGTTGTTTTGTTGTTTACAATAATGAAACGAAAAATCGCTGAACAAAAATAGATCAGTTTAACTACAAAATGTAAAACACTGTGAAAATTTTGAATTTTCGGCCACGCTGCTATCTTCCATAGATTCATTTTGACAGTCTTCACGTCCGGTTCTTCTATGGCCACGCCTGTAAGCGCCCTCTATGAAGTGCTTTAAGTTCAGCTTTTAACTGTCTGTTGAAAACGGGCCATTACGGCTCAGTCTTTCGCAGAATGGCCCCGTCTTCTAAGGCGATATCTCCATTACGATCTGCAGCCCGTCGTCGCAGCGCCGCGTGTCGACGCGCGCGTTCTCTAATTTGTAATTATGCGGCCCGAACAGCCTTCCCGCGCTTATGAAGTTATTAACCAGGGCTTGGGAGACAATTGTGTGCTGATTTTACCTACCAGGTACTCGTAAATTATATGGGAAAGGAGGAGGTCATTTGTATGTTTTTCAAGGAATCTACCTACTCGTACAAGGAACGCAGAGGCGTTCGATATAATAAAATAAGGGCAAACAAAATATTTCCCAAAAAACATTGGGGGCAGATTTCAAACACGCAATTGTCAGAGGAAAACTCGAGGGAAAGAAACAATTTCCTTCGACTTTTGCTTGTTCGACTTTCTTAGAAATTGGTGCTATGGATGCTATGGTATGGAATTTGGTCTCCAGGCCCAAAACCGTCGACTACCTCAAAATTACCACACTTTCTCTTACAGACTCTCCATTTACCTGCACCACTGAAGACCTATTTTGGCAGCCACACCCAAAACTTTAAGGTTGGTCGTGAATTGACACTCTTACAATGAGCAGCTTTCAGCACAAATTCACAAATCATTTCATAGATGGTGCCTACAGGCGTAGCCATAGAAGAACCAGAATACGGCTGTCAAAATTAATCTATGCTAAGCTATTCCGGTTCTTGTATGGCCACGCCTGTAAACGCTATCTATGAACTGCTTTGTTTTATTCTTTCAAAACGGCTCACCTAGGCACAACTAGCTCTTGGATGCGTTTTTTGCTAAAAACGAAACGTCAGGTACTCAATTTTCAATATTTTTAAGACCTAAGGTTTAGATTCCAGATCCTAGAACCTACGAATAAAATATTTTATCGCCAAAAGTGGCCACCTTTAGCGATAAAAGATTTATTCGGATCTGGAAGGATCAAACCCTAGGTCTTAAAAATAGTTAAGCCTCGCGTTGAGTACCTACTTGACGTTTCGTATTTTAGCAAAAAAACGCATCCAAAAAGAAGATTTTTTTTCCATTGGCGGCGCTAGTTATGCCTAGGTTTAAGATAGCTGGATCTAGGCCCCCTGTCAGAGAGTTTGGGCTTAGAAATTACCACGCATCCACATTAGAGGGCATGCACCCTTACACGATAGCACTCTACTCGGTTACGCTTAGGGCGACTTTACAACAAAAAGTGTACAGTCTGACGTGCTTTCGTATGTACACAAAACGGCACGTCGACCTTTACACGCTAGCACTCTACCCGGTCACGTTACGGGCGACTTGACAACATTAGTGTACACTTTGACGTGCTGTCGTGTGTACAGGGGCCTTAGCCTGTAACGCAATGGTGCCAAAATGGGCTGCCAGTTGACGGCTTCAATTATGATTTATTAATGCTGTCGGTACTTTTAATGTTTTTGTAATACAGCAAAGAATATTCTGATTCTAATTCTAGATGATTAGTTCTCTGGTTATAGGAGAAAAACTAGGAAACCCCGGTTTTGTCCTTCTGCTGGGACGGCATTGTGACGCCATTGCGTTACAGGCTAAGGCCCCAGGCTGAGTTGCCTCAATCGTGTGCATCCTGCTATATTTGCCCACTATACCTGTATTCAAATATTGCCAACACTCAGGTGGCCAATTTGATCAAAGTCTCTTACCCCGCACAATCGCCGCGCGCACCAAATGCGGCTAAACGACTACCTAACAAGCTGGCACTTAACCGGGGGTCAAGCGATTTGCGTCCCTTTTGAATACGTGCGAGGTCTGGACCTCAAGTCTGTTAAGTGTATAGCTGTTCGATAAAAGCTGTACGAAAGAAAGAAGCAATTTATATGTTCAAGTATGTCTCCCTCGATAAATGCATTGAGCACCAATTTGCACATTTCACTATTCTGAGTAGGTATCATTCTTCAGAAAATCTGCCTCAGAAAAATGTATGCCAAAATTATGCTGCTGAACTTCGGCGGCTGAACATACCATTCCATTGTGTTTGTATGAAGATGACTTAAAATTACGTTCGACGTAATTTCGGCAAAATATGTCAGTAATTAAAATAGTATTGCAGGCGTAATCACGCCGAAATTCGGTGGCGTATCTTCGGCATAGTGTGGTTAGACACTAAAGGCGTTTATCACACAAGTCCATAGACTCTAGAAGGACGCTATCTTCTTTCTACATATTCCGTTTCACAAAGTGTTACTTATTTTTGACAGGTAGAAATATTTTGTTGCAGTAAAATTTTCATCATATTTATCTGAGGTCTACTTCAGTGACGTTCTCCGTACAAAGATGAGCGGTATTACCTACCTAGTGTACAAAATTATAGAACAAAAGAATCCCCAACTTTCAGTCACATCCTCAGTCTCAGCCTCAGAGCTCTCAGAACAGTTTAAAGGCGCGTATCACACGAGTCCATTAGACGCGAGTAAGCTCGTGACCGGCCGCTTACCGCGCCCCTAATGAAGTCGTAAGGCGCACGTTCACTTCGCGCCACAGGGCCTGCGCGCTCCGAAAGATGGAGGAGGCTTTGTTTCCTTTGTTTTGTTTCCTATTTTCTTAGATTTGCACGAGCACTATACATAATTTAAACACAATTTTAACGGATTTAACACTTGTTTTATTATTTTTTTACATTTTCCCAATGTTTCGAGACCTTTGCGGGGCTCGTGGTTGCAGTAGACTGAGGTGACAGCTGTCTGTTGTTTCCTATCTGGGGGCACGGCAGTGCCCCCGCCAGGTCGAGCGCGAAGCAAACACTGCCGTACCATCCTTTACTGGAACCATTTCGCCGCATTTTCAGCCCCCTATTTGAGAACCTCTGGATAAGACGAGAACGCAGAAATTTTCGTCATCTAGTAAGTTATATTCACATACTCAAAATCCAAAATTTCAAGTCTGTAGGTCATTTAGTTCCGAAGTTAAGCGAAAGCAAAGTTTCGCATTTATGACACACACTCACTCATGATCATCAAAATAGAACTAGTACTTCCCATAAACACAGAGAGCTGAAATTTGGTACAGAGTTAGGGTTTAATGGCCACATAAAGGGAAAACTATACTCGTGGTTCGCCCCGAACTGTGAACTCGCGGCCCCATATAAACCCCATATCTCGGTAACCCCTCGACCGATTTGGCTCATGTTCGAACTTAAAAAATTCTTTTAATTTCATTTACCCGCTTGCCAAATTTCATAACGATCCAACTAAATTTACTCAAGTTATCGTCGAACGAACATTCATAATGTTCATAAAAATTTTCAGGGGCGAACCACTAGTTGAACGAGCGAGCGAAGTTCTCCGAGTCTACTGGAACGATCCGGCGTTTGTATGTATGTATGTATGGTTGTATGTAAGAAAGTTCGACGATAACTAGTAAATTTGGTCGGATCGTTATGAAATTTGGTAGGCGGGTAAATAAAATTAAAATAATTTTTAAGTTCAAACATGAGCCAAATCGGTCGAGGGGTTGCCGAGATATGGGGTTGTTAAGTTTATATGGGGTCGCGAGTTCACAGTTCGGGGCGAACCACTAGTACTTACAAGTTAACAAGAAGAAATAGTCGAACGATTAACTTTATTCTACTCGAACATTACACAAATTAAAAACTGTGTCAAATCAGAAAATCTAGTAAAATAAATCAATATGCCCACGTTTCTACAAAAAGAAGTGAAATCCCACCAAAAACATTCTGTAAAAAACTAACCAGGTCTCGATGGAGCTACTTGTTTATCTCTAAAAAGTAATGAAATCTAGACAAAGTCGTGCCAAGTCTAAGGTTCCTTACTGCGATTTATTTATTATTATAGTTAATGTTGTGAGACTTGGCAGTTGAAGGGTACCCAAGGGTACAAAACCGCACCATGACGCAGTTGCTCCATGACACCATTGCACCAATCTGTCGCCAGAACCGCTTGTGTACCCTTCAACGGCCAAGTCTCACAACATTAACTATAATAATAAAGAAATCGCAGTAAGGAACCTTAGACTTGGCACGACTTTGTCTAGATTTCATTACTTTTTAGAGATAAACAAGTAGCTCCATCGAGACCTGGTTAGTTTTTTACAGAATGTTTTTGGTGGGATTGTATTGTAATATTGTGTTCCATGTCAGCGTTGCCAGCCCAGAACCATTTCGCCAGTTCCAGCTCCAACGGCATCATGGGCAGGCAGACCAATGCGAGGTGGCTGGACTTCTTGATTCTTGATTCTTGATTCTTGATTCTTGATTCTTGATTCTTGATTCTTGACCACGCAACGTATTTGCCGGGGAGACAAGAGATAGCCCAGGCCTCTTTGAGTGAACGATACTTCCATACGATGACCATACTTCCAAGAATGTTTTGCCCTTATAGGCATCACCTAACTGCGGCAGATTTCCTAATTGTCGAAGGTCTCGAAGCAAAAAGCCGTAAACCAAGACATCAAAAAACGATCAGAACATCTCGAAAGTGACTCGACAGGAAACCTGCCAAACGCTCTAGACGTGGAAGAGACTTTCTGCCTGAGACGAAAACAGGTAAATACCTGGCCAGAGATGTATTTTCTAACGATGGACGGAAACAAATGGAAAGCTCTTATGTCGGCCCCAGACTCCGTGGAGATAGATAGAAAGATATTATCTATACCTAACAAAGAAAAGGAGGAGGAGTAATGGGAACAAAGAAGAAGCCTGGCAGAAGCAGTCTCCATAGTTTCTAGTCGCTCCGCGCAGCCACGCTGGGTGGCACTTATTATAACTCATTAGAGGCCGGGACAGGCCGCTAAACTCGCGCCCATCTCGCTGTTAGTGATACACTCACTCACACTCACTTTATTGAATCACTAGCGGAGGTGAAGGGTCTTCCGGTTGCATTGATTTATGTGGAGGAGTGTTAAAGGAATTATACGTAAGACAACTGTAATGACAACATTTACTGATCAGCATTAACTTTGCTGTACTGTGATTAAAGTGTGTCGTACACTTGTGTGTAGGCTATTTTGAAACAACGGTGTAAGAACGCTAATGAAAACTAATCCTATTTTATTGTGTTTGTAGATTACCACAAGACTGCACCTAAACCAGAGCTTCCACCTGTAAAACACCAAGACATGGCATACAAATTAGACGATCCTTCCTTTTTAGACTAGCCAGTAAACTAAAGAAGGTTGCATCGCTACAATACTGGCCTTTCAGTCTGTAATCCGTTGTGAAACCCGCGGCTTAGTTGGTTCCTCACGTATTTACTTGTCTTTCCTGTCGGCTAGGCCTACTAAGAGATACTACTAGACGCTGTATAAATTATCTGGCCTAGATGTAAAGGCCAAAGTTTTTACTGACTTCACTTGATACCCTGAAACGAAGAGGAGGCTAGAGTTGATTCACGGGCTTAAAATATTCTCCTCAACCACCTGTATTTGCTCGGAACATGGTAGCACACAAGCTGTAAAAATATTCCCACGCGGCGGTGCTAACTCGCGATAAGTGCGATGTATTCACATAATACACCGAAACTAAGCTACAGTTTTATGCTGTTAGTTTGTAGCTTATATCCGCTACCTTACTGCCTAAACTACGTGGCATCGATCAGTGCTACCAGAATGCAAACAGTCTCGGAATGTCCATATCTGGTCTCGAGATGAAGTAGCAAAATTGGCGACAATAGAAAACTTGTTTGAAAGCCTTTTGTCAGTGATTAGGGATAACTAAAACTGATCTATCATCATATCATCCACTCACATCAGATGATTGAAGTGGCCAGTTGGACGCTACAGTGTCTGAGACATGCTTAAATGAAGTAGGCTTGCAAAGCACCTATACCTTCCTCTTAGCCTACCAACCAAGAATCAACCGATCTTCGGGTTTCCTCGCGATTCAAGTTCACAAAAATTAACTTTGAAAATAACTAAAGTCTAAAGTTTTCGCAACGAGCTTAACACCTACTTATCATCTTAGCCTGTATCGTCTATCACACCACTATTACTGACGGCGTTTATCGCTTATTAGGCAAATTAGAGTAGTGACTCCTACACAGGTGTAGTTATTTGTTTCGAATCGTTCAGCTGTATATGGGCTGTGCGAAGAGGCATCTGGCCTTTTGTCGAGAGCTGCGCTTTGCCTGATGACGGCCCAAAATGCAGGGCTTGAAGCAATGCTGATGAAAGCTCAGCCCGTCATGTGGTGCGCTAGATGACCGTCTACCTAAAGCTGTATTCTAGTCTCAGCTTTAGGCAGGCGATAGTAGAATGCGCGTCTTCTGCGTAAGCTGAAAGTAGAATGCACTGTCCATCACTTTGCGGTATGCGCAAAGTTGATAGACAGCATCTTCGCTACAAAGATATGCTGAAAAGGCATCTAACCGCCTCTGCCATTTCACCTGATAGTTGGGAGAAAGCTGCGCATAATCGCAGCGAGTGATGGTCTACAATCCATTAAAAACTGGACGAGTTTGAAGAAACCTGGCTCAACTAGTGTCGGTAGACTACCTAATAGACAATTCACTGATGCCCTAAACAAAGCCAAGTCGTGGGATAAAGCTTGCACAGACAAACCGACTAACGGTCGAACAAACAACATTAGAGCGTTAGCAAATTGTGTAAAACACACGCAAATGCTTGTGGGAACGCCGGCGTATGGGAAGGCGAACAGGAAGGGCATATGTGCTAATGAATGAAGTGGTGAATCTATTTCTGATTCGCTGGGTAACAAATATGAGTATATAGAGGTGAGAGTATTGAAACAAGCAATATGTATCTGTGTAGGGTAAGGCCAGGGTTTTCTTTCCGAAACATGATCATTAAACAAGAGATCTCAATCTTCAATGGATTGAAAATTATTTTCTTGACGAAGAAAGCATATCTGGGGACAACTTTTACCTACACATATTGGAATTCATAGGATGGTTAGACGGTGACCACTTTATTTGGTTAGTTGATAATTACTAAAGTCTTGACTCATTCCCCCTTAAGTTTGATCTACAACTTTTGGACCACCTTGTATAAGAAAAGCCTGCATAATCAACAGAAGAGAGACAAGGTCGCAATGTTTGGAAGCAACGTAGGTATTTTAATCAAAACGTGTCACAAGAAGCTAAATAAACGACGATCGTTCTAATCAATCAACGCTTCACGAGAAGCAAAAAAAACGACGATCGTTCAAAAAACATGGGAGCAAAATATTTTCCGCACAACTAAAAGCATCCAAAGTAAACGATCAGCAATCAACAGGCACGACACAAGCAAACGCGAAATAATTAGCCAACCTCCGGCAAACAAAGCAACGAATGGCTGTTTGCTTATCATCTCGACACGACGACGCAGGCGCCGATTTTCGCCAACACACCTTACTTTGGTGGGCCAAAGATGAGGTACTTAAGCAAGAGGTAAGACAAAAAAAAAAAAAAAATTATATGTGTAATTTTTTTTCTATTGTTCACACGACAGCACGTCAGAGTGTACACTTTTGTTCCAAAGCCACCCGTAAGAGTGCTAGCGTGTAAGTGTCGACGTGCTGTCGTGTGTACAATAAAGTGTTACTTACTTACTCACTCACTCACTAACTCACCCACTCACTCACTCACTTGCTCACTCACTCACTCATTCGTTCACTTACTCAATCACTCACTGACTCACTTACTCACTGACTCACTCATTTACTTACAGACTCAATAAAGCCGTGCAAAAAAAATTACCTACATCGAGGGCAGATTTTCGATTTTACATTCTCTCCCTGTTTGTTCTCATACGTTTTTTTTAATCTAAATTATCTGTACATTCGGTAACACACTAGGATACCCCTTACTGTTCGATTAGTGCACTTGCCGCAAAGAGTAGCTCTTTATATGATAGCTATCCTATTAAAATAAAAAGCCTTTGCAGCCAACTTTGGGATAAATCTATACTTATAATAAAACTCTAGCGAAGTCAATTCTGTACATTGAATATTTTTAGAAAAAAAGTATCAGGGGTTACTAAGTAAACTATACTGAATACAAAAATACAAAAAAATCGGTCTATGTCTGTCTGTCTGTCTGTCTGTCTGTCTGTCTGTCTGTCTGTGTGTTACCTCATCACGCGAATACCGCTGAATAGTTTTCAGTCAAATTTAGGACCGTGATAAGTCCTGGTTCTGGGAACAATCTAGGCTATCCGATGTTCAGAATACATTGCGGGTTGCAATTTTAACTTCGTTTTTTGTAAGAAATATTCATAATTTTGATATAGCTTCTTGAGAAGATATGTTAATAACGTGATACAAAAGACATTTCCGAAAAAAAAAATTGCATTTCCGGAAAAAAAAATTCGACTTGGAACCTCATTATCTCGGAAACCGTTGATTTCCTAGGCATAGTTCCTTGGGCAAAAATGATCGTTATGATGAGGACTATACAGGGTGTTAAAAGACCGCCAACAGACCCGAAAGCCACTAGACACCAAAACAAAGTACTTTTTCGATAAATTATTGTTGGGAAATTATTTTGGTTTTTTAGGTTACAATTTTGAAAAATATTCTTTCACGCAATGGACGTGTAACGCACAGAAGTCATATTGCGCAAGCGTAGGTATCAGATTATGTTATAATCCGTGCGGGATGAGAATGGGATGGAACCTTGTCAAAGTCAATCGAAAACATACCTAATTTTACTTTGACAAGGTTGCACCGACGCGAGTTTGCTTACCGCGCGCGTCTCAGTTCCAAAAGGTCGCATCCCATTCTGATCCCGCACGCATTATACTTAAGCTTGAAGTGCCGATGTTTAGAATACATTGAGGGTTGCAACTTTAACGTCGTTTTTTGTAAGAAATATTCATAATTTTGATATGGCTTCTTGAAAAGGTATGTTAAGAATCCCCTGAAGCTCTGCCGGAGGGAAGATGGCCGGTGGACAAGGGCAGTTACAGAGTGGCGGCCGAGAACTGGACGACGATCAGTCGGAAGACCAGCAGCCCGATGGTCGGCCGACATCGACATTGACATTGCTAGGGACCGTGAGAGGTGGCGCGAGGGGAAAAAGGCCTATACCCAACAGTGGGCAGAGGTGGGCTGATGATGATGATGATGATGATGAAGCTCTGCAGCCCTCTCGCTCGCACTTTTGTACATTTTGATTTATTGTAAGAGAATGATTCAACTTTGGACGATAAAATATAGGTGCAGACATAGATAATAAACATAGAGACATGTAGACATACTTTAAATTTCACATTTATAGTTTAAAAAATAAATTACTGAACTACTACTTTTAACCGAAGTTCAGTGATTTTTTTTTTTATTAGTAGGAATATGAAATCAAAAGTGTGTTCACATGTCGATAGCTTTATTATCTATGTCTGCAACTATATTTTATCGTCCAAAGTTTAATCATTCTCTTACAATCAATTAAAATGTTGAAAAGTGCGAGTGAGAGGGCTGCAGAGCTTCAGGGGATTCTTAAGAACTAGATACTGAATACATTTCTGCAAAAAAAAAGTTTTGAAAAATCCGACTTTGAACCTCATTATCTCGGAAACCGTTGATTTCCCAGGCATAGTTCCTTGGGCAAAAATGTAACTTATGATGAGGAAAATACGTGGTTTCCCGCTTTGTTGGCGGTCTTTTAACACCCTGTATGTGGTCTCTCACTTTGTTGGCGGTCTTTTAACACCGCTCGGTATTCAATACAAGCACCCGCCGCAAACAATAATTTTGCATGCTTGCATAACAAATAACTATTGTTTACCGTTGAGCTGGATAGACAGAGTTATTAGCCGTATTCTTTGCTTGCTGGCTTAGCATGAGAATGAGTAAGACCTTATCTATGGGCTTATAACTTTATCTATCCCACTCTACGTCGAGGGAGATACATATTATAAACCCTTTTACTTCCAATCAATTCTTATGCTAAGCTTCCTGGTATCTTATCACGGGCGATACCTTAATGTAAACAATACATATTTATTATTAAATTTATAAATGTATTGTTTAGATTAGGGTTTTTATTCTATTTTATTCTATTGCTTTCATTTGAGCCCTGCTACCGCAAGTTAAGAAATAATAACTATTAAAATACCCCCGACATTTTAGCTTCAAATAAGCATATTTAATAAATTGCTGAACCAATTTTGACAAAACATAACTAAAAACATTCGCTAGAAAACCTGCTTTCAAATTAAAAAAAAAACCTAAAGCTTCCAAATCGTTCACCCATTTAAGAGCTACGGTGCCACAGACAGACACACTAACAAAGCTGATAACACAAACTTATAACATCCCTCTTTTTTGGACGGGGGTTAAAAAAAACCTTCATTTTGAGTTTTCCTCCACAGTCGAATTTAAATTAAATGTCAAATGTGTAAAAACGCATACGAAGTCGCGGGCACAACTAGTAAAAGATAAAATTGCAGAAAAGTGAACTGGTTCGGCAATGTAAAGCGCTAATAAAAAAAAATGTTAGAATAAAAAACGAAAGACGATATTTTAAGCAAAATAAGTAAAATGTGTAAGTAACAAAAACTTGATAAGAAGAAAGTAAAAATCTTGCAGGCTACCAGTGCCTGCATTTTGCACATGATTTAGGATCGTCGGTGACCGTACAGATACCTACAAATCGTTATTCAGATTCTTCAAAGGAACAAAGGAAAGTTTATTTTTAGTTCGTTTCGATGATTAAATAGATTTTGAATGCAAAGTTACACTATAATATTGCTGGAAAGTGCTCCCAAACGTGCTACTTGGATCAAAAGACCAAAATATAGAGTCTTTACAAGCCTTGTTTTGCTTCTCAACTATCGCTTCTGTTTATGCTCCACCTCATCTATGTGGCACCTCCTCAACGGATGCTAGTTTGCATACACCAACAATTAGCGATGCGTTAGCAATAATTAATGCAAACGGTGGGCCCGAGGATTCTTCGCTTTTGTTCGCCACCGTCACGTCATGGGCCTAAAAACTCTGACACCAGGGGTGGCCACTACCTCATACGATTACCTACCTACCCATGGGCCTCCATAGATCTTGAGCTCTTGAACAAGATATGAACTAAACGCGAAAGTTTGCTTAGATGTTTGTTATTCTTTCACGCTGTAACGGTTGGGCGGATTAAGATGAATGTCCTATGGTCCTTGACATCTCTAAAAATCGCAAATGTATCTTTGCTACCTTCTGCTTTTCTAGCGCTAAGCCGCCAATCCGGAGCGCTTACAGACTCACAGAGCCTATCTTCACGTCACAACAACAATGGCTATTTGACTTATAGTCACGTAGTTTAACACAGCCCCCAAGGCCTTTCGACTGGTGTAAATGGTGTTCGTGGACTAACGATCGGTCTTAGATTTGATCTCTACGGTAGCTGAAGGTACTTAGAAGTATAAACAGTTGGTAATGTTGCAAAACTTTTGCTTACAAGACTTACTCGAGCATTTATTAATTTGTGGTGGAATTCGCCTGTATGTAAGACTAGTAGAAACAAGTTCATTTCTTGAAAGTAAAATAAATAGGTAAAGGTATGAGCGAGTCAACTTTTGCGCTCGGTTGTACCTTTTGTTTCGATTTTGTCATCGCAAATTAGAATCAATGGCTGGTCTGAATGAAGTCCGTTTCCAAAACAGGTTTCGCGCTGGTAAAAAAAAAACTCCACGGTATCCAACCTTCATTAATACTGCGTCCACAATGGCCACTAATGCGCGGCACACGTCCACAGACGGCCGGGAGAAGAAAAAAGAAGAAATTATTTAATTCTTAATTCCAAATATAAATAACTCCGCGTTCCGAACAGCCAGCAGTCCGTCACAAAGGGGGCCGATTCTCAAGGAGTCATTTAAAATATATTGAACTCGCGCCACAAAGCAGCGATTGTCCAGGTGCTAGCCTTGCCTATAATAAAACCGACCTTTTTCTACGGTGAATTAGTGTAGATTATGCTCGAATAGAGACTAATAAATCTTCCCGTAGAGACGGCTCTTGAGTGTCCATTGATTCCTTTGGAGTGGATGCATGATTGTCGGTAGTAATAATATTCATAAATGTTACGAGGGAAATCTCGCCAAGGTGAAAGGCTAAAAGAATAAAGCTTGGTCACAAAATGGGTAAGTAGAAAGAAAGATACAAAAGGTCCATGGTAAACCAACGCTCTTATAATCATGAGCGAAATACAGGCACTGGCAGCCTGCAAGATTTCTTCTTTCTTCTTATCAAGTTTGAAATTCTTGTTACTTAAGATACTTATTTTTCTTGAAATATCGTCTTTTGTGTTTTATTGTAAGTATTTTTTTCGAACCAGTTCACGTTTTATTTCCTAAGCAGTTCACGTTTTATTTTTCTGCATTTTTATCTTTTATTTACACCGAAGTTGGCATCAGGGAAGGCTTTAAAAAAAAAATTATTACTGGAAGGTAGATAAGAATTTATAGAAAAACACTACATTCTTTGTTCACTCAAAACACAACTTCAAAAACATTTAACAAAATTAACCTAAGTTCAACGCATTCAAGTCGATTTCGATGTATTTGAAATGAATGAAATTTACATTATTTACTTATTTATTTTGGAAAAATTAACTCACCCTTCGGTAGTATTTAGTTGAGCCTCCGTGACCGATGTATGGGAGAAATGGATGTCCATTCCGAACACACAATCAGTCATTGATGTCAATACACGCCTGTGCCAATAGTGATTTATCTGTCAGCTCATAAAGTGCCATTCTCCTTTGAAGATTTTGTTCTTAGTTGTTTCGAAATTGCCGTTCGAGATTGAAATCGTCGGAACGCTTTATTGCTTTTCCTATAGATTCTTGAACCTAATCATTGTTATAGTATGATGGTTTAAAAGCCTATGGACTTCCATAATTATTATTGACGTCAATTTCCTTTTGTGTTTTATGATTTACCTAGAGTGAAAACCGGAGGCTCCGGAAGACCGTCCCAGACGTGGAAGAGATCCGTCCTCTATGAAGCGAAAGGGAAGGGAACAACTTGGCAAGAGCTGCCTGCCTAGCCATCCATCCATTCACTCGTTCCCTCAATGAGGATCGTGAACATCATTGAAGGTCGCAGACAGCAGAGTTCTCCACTGCACTCGCGATGTGGACCAGTCCGTGCAGGTGTTTTTGCGTGGCTTTGGAAAGGGCTTTGGTCATAATATCCGTTCATCTAGCGGGTGGTCTGCCTAAAGCTCTATTGCCCTCCACCTTTCCTAGCCATGAAAAAATGGAAAGCCCTTGTGTCGGTCAAAGACACATCGGAAGAGTAAGTAACGGGAACAAAGAAGACGAATACTCGTACCCACCGTCCTCTTTCACGATTCTAAATAACGCCAAGCGCGCGCCTTACAATTCTATTCACCCGCTCCACTCCATTAATTATTAATTAGGTACTTTATAGCGTCGGGACCACCGGTTTGTGTTTATTAATTGGCTAGAGGATCGCCCGGTATTAGCATAAAGTCGTCGTGGAGTCGACACCAACAAATACCTTATCGAAGGCGAGATTCCCGCGGCAGTCGCCTTAATTGCTCATCAATATGAACCCTAATCGAGAGCTAGAGGTGGTAGAAAGTACCCTCTATAGCTTCCTCAATTTACACATTTCTTCGCAAAAAAACTAAACCTAAGGCCTTTGCATCTACGTAATGAGATGATTTATACAGCACCAGTGGCACCTTCACTCACACTAGATGGGTGAAGAGACCACTCGGCGCTGCAGTGCCTGGGACATTGTTTTTATTTCTTCGCAATAGGATAAGAAATAAAAGTTAAATAACAACACTGAGATATTTAATTCAAGGGCGGACTTATTTCCAATATTTTTTTCAGCCAGTTAAGAATATCCCTGATGACTAAATTCTTACATCTTTTTGTAGGTTTCTTACATCTTTTTTTATGTATAAAGAAAAATCACCTGAGACACGGGTTTGCCCACGACTTTTGCCTTCACTAGTAGCCATAGAGATACCGAGGTTTCTCCCGCCTCTACCTCATCTCAATACAATTGCTCTCTTAATTAAGTTGTACGCAGAACGCTCAAGAAATCTGCCTGACCCCAAGCCCATTAATTCCAGACTCCGCAGTTAATTCAGGTGAGTAGAGAAATGGAGTCATTTCTTTAAAAGTGACACTAGGTGATGGTACAGTCAGAAACGCTCACAGCCAAGTTGGACTAGCCGTTCTAACCCATTGACAAAATAAAGCAAGATCGGGTGCCATCACCGGGACGGGTTTAATGTGCCTTCTGAAGCACGGAAGCGCTCAGATATTAGCGTAAGCGCTCAGACATCCATAGGCTCCACTGACTGACCGACGGTCAGTTAGCTTACGCTAATATCTGAGCGCTTCCGCGCTTCGGAAAACACATTAAACCGTTGGTCCCGGTCGTTGGAGTCTGACACCAGGGGTGGCCACTACCTCATACGATTACCAACCCACTTCAGAGTGTACAGTTTTGTGGTAAAATCACCCGTAACATAACTGATAAAGGTCGACTTGCAATTGACTCTACATATTAAAAACTGTAGGCCTTTATGTGCATGTTAGCAGCATCCTATGACACGTCCAAGAAGGTCAAGTGAATACTTGGACGTTCACATACTTTTTTTAGGGTTCCGTACTTGAAGGGTGCCAAACGGGACCCTATTACTCTGCCTCCGCTGTCTGTCTGACTGGTCTTACCTTAAATTAAAGGGATTTATTTATCTTTACAACCGTACCAGACTCGCGCGATGAGATGACTACCAGATTTTTGTTTGGCTGTAGAAAATGGTTTGGCTGTAGGAATCCTTAATGCCTGAGTCCGACTCGGACTTGCCCGGTTTTTGCTATTTTTAAGCCGGTCTCGGGGTCGCGCTGACGGTTACGCTGGACAATTAGGCCTGTAAGATCAATCACAGTTTAAACTCAGACCATAGATTAAACCTCGCATTTTGTATGAATTTTCATAATTTCATACAAAATGCCACGTTTAATCTTTGGTCTGAGTTTAAACTGTGATTGATCTTACGGTACTTAGGGTGGTATTACAGAACGCTCCTAGATAACAGTTTAAAGTCTTCCCTCCCACTCGGAGTTTAAACATCGTTTAGTAGTGTCGATGATAAAACAGTGCATGTTTTGATTTGAATGACCCTACCCTGTCGCTGTACTACCCGACCAAGCCAACTAGGCACCTGGCCTGGCACCTAGGCAGCCGCATACAAACCAGTTGCCTAGTTGACTTGGTCGGTTAGTATGGACATTCAAATCAAAACGTGCACTGTTTTATCGACAGTGATACTAAACCACATTTAACTGTAATGAGCGTTCTGTAATACCACCCTAAGTGTCAAAAAAAATTTTGGTGAAGAAACAACCGTATCTTAATCAACTTGTTAATTCGTATGTAGAGTCGGTGACAGTTCAATGGTCAGATAGGAAAGGCGATAGATTTAATTTAATGCTAAGGTGTGTGAGCTTAGAAATTTGTTTGCGCTTAGAGTAAAGGTTAGATTTCAATTAACGATGTTTGGATTTCAAGTGGCTTAGTTAAATGTTGAACTGGCTACAGGTGAAAAGCGATAAATGCTAGACTTGTAGGTACTGGTGAATTTTAAAAAGTGTCTTTTTTACTTGTTGTTGTTGTGCGAAAATCACTTCCCTAGATCACCTTTATATCATGGGTCGTCCGTTACTTATTCGTATTGAACGGAAAAAGTGAGATATTTTAATTTAGCTATGCCCCAAGCTGAACCTTCTCTCAAAGACAGAGAAAGAGAGAGTTCGAGCTTAACCACCACGCATTTTGGTTGGTTGCCTGGCAGAAATCGCTTTTAGCTATAAGGCCGCCAATTGTACGCTTACTGATTAGTTTTAAGTAATTTATAGTGTGCAATAAAGAGTTATCTATCTATCTACCATTTTCTCTGCGGATTGACGATTTTTTCGTTGATGGTATTAGCGCCTCAGACTCTCAGGTTTCCTCAAGATGTTTTCCTCCGTGATTAGCGAGTGGTATTGCTACTATAGATTCACAAAATGCACGCAGGTAATCAAAGAATTTCCAATAACTCTGGAACGTTTCTATTCTATTAGTCTACCCTCTACGAAAGGTTTCTCTCCTATCTCTTCACAACGAACTAAATAAGTCCACTGATTTCATAAAGACCGTATACCAATTGAAACCATTTGAATAGTTTCGACATGTATCATCGGTGAAGCATTGACACCATCCAATCACTTAGCGCGTTTATAAATCAATTCGATTCTATTTATAATATTAAGAATACGGTTGAAGTTCACGTCAGTGCGCAATTGGCCAAGTCCTACTTAAAAATATTGAGTGATCGAATTTTGAATATTCTGCGAGGAACTTGATATAGAAAGCGCCTTTGTAATTTTGTATATCAAGTCCCTAAAGGACCATTGTAAATGTGAATTAAGACTAGACAGAGAGCGGTTTAATGAACACTAAATTAATGATTTAAAATCACTGTAACTCGTGTTTGGATCAATAAAGGACCACGGGCACATTAGTATGAAGTCTGGGCCCACTGACAGTTGACACTTGATGAAATTTTTTACATTGTCAGACCTCAATAAACTTCATGTCAAATGAAAGCTCTTGAAGCGTACTTCAATTTATTCTACGGCAGCTTAGTCAAAATCGAGCGCGAAAATGGTGTTTTGGGCACATTTGTCCCATTTTATGAAGATTGTCCGACCTCAATAAACTTCATGTCAAATGAAAGCTCTTGAAGAGTACTTCAATTTATTATATGGCAGCTTTGTCAAAAACGAGCGCGAAAATGGTGTTTTGGGCATATTTGTCCCATTTTATGAAGATTGTCCGACCTCAATAAAACTCATGTCAAATGAAAGCTCTTGAAGAGTACTTCAATTTATTCTATGGCAGCTTAGTCGAAACCGAGCGCGAAAGTGGTGTTTTGGGGATGGGCATATTGGGCCCACTGACAGTTGACATTTTACATTGTCCGACCTCAAAAAACTTTATGGCAAATGAAAGCTCTTGAAGAGTACTTTAATTTATTCTTTGGCAGCTTAGTCAAAATCGAGCGCGAAAATGTTGTTTTGGGCATATTTGTCCCATTTTATGAAGATTGTCTGACCTCAATTAAACTCATGTCAAATGAAAGCTCTTGAAGCGTACTTCAAGTTATTCTACGGCAGCTAAGTCGAAATCGAGCGCGAAAGTGGTGTTTTGGGGATGGGCATATTGGGCCCACTGACAGTTGAAATTTTACTTTTGTCCGACCTCAATAAACTTTATGTCAAATGAAAGCTCTTGAAGAGTACTCTTATTTATTCTTTGGCAGCTTAGTCAAAATCGAGCGCGAAAATGGTGTTTTGGGCATATTTGTCCCATTTTATGAAGATTGTCCGACCTCAATAAAACTCATGTCAAATGAAAGCTCTTGAAGAATACTTTAATTTATTCTATGGCAGCTTAGTCGAAATCGAGCGCGAAAGTGGACAATCTTCATAAAATGGGACAAATATGCCCAAAACAACATTTTCGCGCTCGATTTTGACTAAGCTGCCTTAGAATAAATTAAAGTACTCTTCAAGAGCTTTCATTCGACATGAGTTTTATTGAGGTCGGACAATCTTCATAAAATGGGACAAATATGCCCAAAACACCATTTTCGCGCTCGATTTTGACTAAGCTGCCTTAGAATAAATTAAAGTACTCTTCAAGACCTTTCATTTGACATGAGTTTTATTGAGGTCGGACAATGTAAAATGTCAACTGTCAGTGGGTCCAATATGCCCATCCCCAAAACACCACTTTCGCGCTCGATTACGACTAAGCCGCGATAGATTAAATTAAAGTACTCTTCAAGAGCTTTCATTCGACATGAGTTTTATTGAGGTCGGACAATCTTCTTAAAATGGGAATATGCCCAAAACACCATTTTCACGCTCGATTTTGAATAAGCTGCCTTAGAATAAATTAAAGTACTCTTCAAGAGCTTTCATTGGACATGAGTTTTATTGAGGTCGGACAATGTAAAATGTCAACTGTCAGTGGGCCCAATATGCCCATCCCCAAAACACCACTTTCGCGCTTGATTTCGACTAAGCTGCCATAGAATAAATTGATGTACTCTTCAAGAGCTTTCATTTGACTTGAGTTTTATTGAGGTCGGACAATCTTCTTAAAATGGGACAAATATGCCCAAAACACCATTTTCGCGCTCGATTTTGACTAAGCTGCCTTAGAATAAACTGATGTACTCTTCAAGAGCTTTCATTTGACATGAGTTTTATTGAGGTCGGACAATGTAAAATGTCAACTGTCAGTGGGCCCAATATACCCATCCCCAAAACACCACTTTCGCGCTCGATTTCGACTAAGCTGCCATAGAATAAATTAAAGTACTCTTCAAGAGCTTTCATTTGACATGAGTTTTATAGAGGTCGGACAATCTTCTTAAAATGGGACAAATATGCCCAAAACACCATTTTCGCGCTCGATTTTGAATAAGCTGCCTTAGAATAAATTAAAGTACTCTTCAAGAGCTTTCATTGGACATGAGTTTTATTGAGGTCGGACAATGTAAAATGTCAATTGTCAGTGGGCCCAATATGCCCATCCCCAAAACACCACTTTCACGCTCGATTTCGACTAAGCTGCCGTAGAATAAATTGATGTACTCTTCAAGAGCTTTCATTTGACACGAGTTTTATTGGGGTCGGACAATCTTCACAAAATGGGACAAATATGACCAAAACACAATTTTCGCGCTCGATTTTGACCAAGCTGCCATAGAATAAATTGATGTACTCTTCAAGAGCTTTCATTTGACATGAGTTTTATTGAGGTAGGACAATCTTCATAAAATGTGATAAATATGCCCAAAACACCATTTTCGCGCTCGTTTTTGACTAAGCTGTCATATAATAAATTAAAGTACTATTCAAGGGCTTTCATTTGACATCAAGTTTATTGAGGTCGGACAATGTAAATTTTTTCATCAAGTGTCAACTGTCAGTGGGCCCAATGTGCCCATGGTCCTTTATTTTACTTTTATTTTATTTTATTTTTACTGTTTTAATTTTAGAGTAGGTACAGATGGCGATCTTATCGCTAACATCGATCTCTTCCAGAGTATTATTATTATTTTTTTTTTATTAAATACTTCAAGATAACTGAATTAATGTCTATGTTCTTTGTTAAAACGAATCAAATTAGAAACAGCTTTGAATACTTCTGAGAATATTTCTCAAATAATGAATGATATCACGTTGCCATCAATTTTGCAGTCCGTGAACAACTTGGCTCATTTCTCACATCAATGTTTTTCGTGTCAAACCCGACACCAAAAGAAGCCTAATACCAAATGGAATTTGAATCTTATTCCCTGCAGCATAAGACCGCGTGGGGAAACCTTTGATTAGATTCTGTGAGCGTTCATTTCCGATTGATACGGGTGAGGTCCAAATCGTTAGTTGGCAATCATCGGGTGCTTTATTGAGCCTATAAACGTCAAGTCATATTTGGGACCACCGCGTCAACGGAGCCAATGGAGACTGGGTGTTTTCTGTGATGAGATTGTTATTGTCATTAGAAGTACTTTTAAAGATATTTTCCTGGATCTTAAATGCTGTCAGTTTGTGGCAAACGTTCTGCCGACTGAACTACCACCCTTACTTCGCCTATAGCCATGGCCATATGGTTTGGTTGGTCCTATAATATCTTTGAAATTTTTACACCTAACTAAACATGACAAACTCTTTACGTAGCATTCAACATGTTGAGCCTTAAGAGGGCGCTAGAGCACCATTTTCCCATACAAACGTAGTTCAGGTTTAATGTCTAAACTACAGGCGGAATTTTGCTGAAACTTGGTTATGATTATCAGTAGATGACCAATACGGAGGTTTGCAAATATTTTTTATAACAAATAGCCTGAAAGAAATTAGAGCGCGGCGTTTATCGCGCCGAAAAAGGGGTTACTTTCAGCTGTTATTTACTTACATTATTTATTACACAGTCTATTGGAGTCCAACTACCTTGGGAACATCAATAATGTAAGAAAAAAAAGATTTTTTAAATAGCTAATAAAATGTAGAAATAGCAGCTAAACTACGAAAAATTTTGGGAAAATAGATCTATTGCATTAGGTACAACTACATACTCGCGAAAGGACACGAACACACGTAGACTCATACAGCCGCATTGCCTCTCACTTTTCCCGCGCCCCGTATCGCTCTGGGTGAAACAGCCATAGAAAACAGTGTTTCACGCGCTTGGCTATCGCCGAGTTCCCACGCTTGTACAGGGAACTCTTAAGGTGCCGGTTGGATCTCGACCGCAGCGAGAACTGCAGATTTCGTAAAACCCGGCATACACTCTATTGGTTTGTACGTAATTCTATTCTATGGAACACCATTCGAACCGGGCGACGTTAGGTCCGCATAGAAATATGTACATACAAACCGTAGTGTCGCCGGGCTTCACGAAGTCTGCAGTTGTCGCTGCGGTCGAGATCCAACCGGCACCTTTAGCCTGACACTTTGAATTAATTAAAAATCCATAATATCGATTCCAAGGAGCGCATTAAGCGAACATTAATCTTGCAACAAAATGCCGCCGACGACGACACTACCGATAAAGAGTTAATAAGACAGAAGTACCAGATAAGCCTGCCTGCGTCCCATGCGCATCGTTGCGAGTACTTACTTAGGTCTACTTGCGTCAACAGGGTTAGCCAGTTAACTCTAAGCTACTGTTAATAATTTTATGGAAATGTCAAATTAACTCTGACTGTCAAACTAACTGACTGATGCAAGTCCGCCTTAGAAGCGTAAACAGACTTCTGCGAGGAATGTGTAAAGTACACACGACCGCGCGTCAGACTGTACACTTTTGTTGTAAAGTCGCTCGTGACGTAACCGAGTAAAGTGCTATCGTGTAAAGGTCGACGTGCTGTCGTGTGTACGGTGGGCCACAGTCACAGATACCCCATGGCAGCTCTTACCGAGTGCGGCATAAGGGCGCCGATCGAACAAAAAGGGGTATCCTAGCGTATGGCCGACTGTACCTATGACGCAAACGCTAACATCGCTGCCCTTCACGACTGACAAGTCTTCTTCTTCACTCTGTTGCGAGTAAGTATATTTTTTCCTACTGTATTTAAAAGCAATACAAAAAACATGTATAACCTAACCTAACATTACCCATAGATAGAGGAAGTAACCACTTTCTTCAATAAATGGAGTGCATTTTCCCTGCGCATCATGTCTGTAACATTAGTTGTGACTCGATGTGTCTCGGCAGGTTCAGCGTTGTGTGAGGAAAACGATGAATACGAGGAAAAAGCGGTTTTGTCCAAACAACTGTGAACCTATCTGTGAGGTATCGAAACACAACTGCGTTACAGACGTTACAGGCTTCAAAAAAATGCACTCTATTTATTGAAGAAAGTGGTTACTTCCTCTATCTATGGGTAATGTTAGGTTATACTGTATAAGTTTTGTGGGCAGTGCCACTGCTTCGTAGACTAGAACACATAATCGGCTGAATTATTGTTGTTCTGTTGTTTACAATAATGAAAAGCATACTTTGTTGTTTCCGCGAACAAAAAATCGCTGAACAAAAATAGCTCAGTTTAGCTACAAAATGTAAAAAATGAGAAAATTTTGAATTTCCCGCCACGTTGCTATCATCCCACCTCAAATGCCCTGTACTCATTATGTGGTTGACAGTAGTCAAGAAATGCGTAGCGAGTGATGTTTCTGCGTCCGTTTACGTTGTGCCAAAAGAAGTTAATCTTCAATCATTAGCGAAAGCCGCAACCCTTTTTACGACGAAGGAAAATTAAATAAGGAAAGTCATAAATTTTTTGACGCACCCAATATTGAGACTCGGTTTGCCGCCTTGCTTGACACAGAAGGGAAAAATACAGAATACCTTACCAGTATAAAAGTCATCCTCTCAGTAGGTAATGTAATTCAGATTTATAACAAAAAAAGCCAGTTTATTTATCTCTCGATTAATTCTCGTACAAACGAGACGTTTAATCTATTGTTGTATTGTAAAGTGCTATTATGGGCCTAAGTTGACCTAGTCCAAAAGAAAAACAGGGTTAATATAATTATATATATATTAATGAGTATATTAATGGTTATATGAGTAGCCGTCCAAAGCATAACTTCCCTCGAAGATAAACAAACATACTAAACATGTATCCTTTGTTGTCAATATAAAGAAATTTTATAATAACTATAGTGGTACGCCACGAACTATGAACTCGCGACCCCATATCTCAGCAATCCCTCGACCGATTTGGCTCATGTTCGAACTTAAAAATTCTCTTTACGTCATTTACCCGCCTACCAAATTTCATGACGATCCGACAAAATTTACTCAAGTTATTGTCGAACGAACATTCATACATACATACATACGTACATACATACATACAAACGCCGGATTGTTCCAGTAGACTCGGAGAACTTCGCTCGCTTCGCTCGCTCGTTCAATTAATTTTTTGTGTAATTTTTTAGCCCCATAGTAAAAGTTCTTTGGTATTGAAGAGTCAACGACTGTACAACGACTCCTGATCTACCTCTGATCGACATTCTCTGGTACCTAAATCTGTGTTATCACCTCACCCTTTGCAAATAAAGTATACTATTTTGGATCGCCGAAAATGAAGGCGGCGTTTTCGGCATTCGGCGAGTGCGCGGATTAGGAACATGAATTATTTATTGCATTTTCACTCGTTTTATTAGAACTTGGCGCGCTTTATTTACACACGTTTTATTTGAAAGAGAGGTGTAGATTTGGAATACTTTATTGGCGTTTATAAATTACGGTAATGATTTACGAGGGTTAAACTGGTGTATTATAATAACTAGCTACTTAAATCAAGAATATTAAGGCGTCTCACAAAAAGTTGTGTTACGAAATACCTATCTAACTAAAAAAAAAAAAACAGTTTTTTACATAGTTATTTTTGTCCGATTTTGGTCCTGTATGTTTTTAAACAGTTATGGAACTTTTTCTAGCGTAAACTTAAAAGTTTAAAAAACTTTCCAGAATTATTTGCTTAGCACATTTTTTATGTTTTGAAATCCAAATATTTTTCTCATAAGTATCTAAGGTTGACTTGCCTCAAGCACGCTTAGCCAAGTAACTCTTATTAATTTGACATTTTCATATAATTATTCACGTTAACTCAGAGTTAAATGGCTAACCCTGTTTGACGCAAGTGGACCTAAGTATTTAACCAGAAATTTAACGTTGGTATCACCAACTACATCACAAACGTTATCCTTTATCACAGCCGACACCAAAAACATGCCCGTACTTCAAAAACCCGAGAAAACAAAACAAAATCGCCTGTTAAGTAGTCGACGTATGTTTGCCCCTAAGTGCCTTCATAAGCGGCAGCTTTGTAACCCAAAACGACACCCAACGCACCCATGCTACCTGCACTGACCTTTTTAGCCGAAAACTTAAGCCTTGCAAGCTTTATGTAAAAGAAATAAGGGTCAGTTTTCAGTGGAGCTTTCACGTAGAGCCGCCACGCCACGCTTCGTTATTGAATTTGCGAACGCGCTGTTCGATATTTGAGTTATTGGTATTGCAGAATGGGATTTCGATTTTAAATTGTTTTCATCTTTTTTTGCTGTTGGGGCCTGCTTTCTGTCTAAATAGCCAGTCACCTGTCTTTTTAGGAGACCGACATTTTTCCAGCGCCTGATTCACTGATTTCAATCACAGCTATCAAACCCAACAAAAAATGCATAAGTATTATTGATGAAATCAGGAAAAACTTTCAAATACTTTCAATACAACAAACCCTTCTGATTTCTCAGAGACGGGCGAGCGGCGGCAAGTTAAAATGAGTTACGAGAGTTTTTCTGCAAATCAGGGTCACGTAAAAGATCGCCATGCCAAACAAATTAGCCAATACTTTTCATAGGCAGGATGTCCTAACCGCCAGTTTACGCGTCGTTAAATATCGGCATAATAAAATTCCCTCTGAAGTCTTCAAACTCCTCAAAAACCGGCATTTCGATGCGTTCAAAACCAACTGACCTGTGACACTTTGGCGCCACTTTTTTCTTTTGGGCGTCTGGAGTGCCAGTGTTTTTGTTTTTGTTTTTTTTTTTGCGATGATGGACTGGCTGCTTGTAGCGCCATGCTGCATGCTTTCTCTCGAATATTTTTAATTTAATAATCATCAAATATCAATGGACCCTCTCTGAACTGCATATTTGAGAGGTATTACAAACTTAACACAATGTCATCAAAAGACATTAAAAAAGCTGTTTCGCTTTTTGTTCGCTATCTTGAACTTGAATGAAAAATCATTTATTGCCATAATGAAGGACGGTCGGCCACAATCTAGGATACCACATGGTAGGTCTTACCGCGCGTGGCCTAAGGGCGCCAATCGAACAAAAAGGGGTATCTAGGTGTAACTAAATATAGTTTAAAATTGTATATTCTTGTCATCTTCTAAAAGCAGAATCCTAACATTTCATAGTTACCTACACACATCTGTGCCGTAAATTGCTAAATTTTTTATGGCCTTTTTTTTAAAGAATTTGTTCCAAAGTGTCAAGATACATCGACGGGCAATTAGGTGGTGGACACATTTCAGTAATTTACCGACCGACCTGTCATAGTTTTTATGGGTTGTTCCGTATTCATGACACGAGTTTTCATGTCACGAATATTTTTTCCGGATTCATTTTACTTGACTTCCGTATTCATGCTATGGAAATTATTTTATTAATTTTTACATTTTGTCTCGCGAGCCTTTCCGGATTCATGCTACCATACATTATAATAAAAATACTTTGCTTTTAAGTACGGTCTGCAGCGGTCTTTGCATTGCCATGAGGAATTGGTTAATCACGTATGCGTTATACGTCAGCACTGCAAACAAGTAGGTCAACAGTACCTTGCAAATTGATGATCGGTTACTCAGGTTTTAAGTTACATAGGACATCATAGGATTGAAATCATACAAATTAAGTTAGAAATAATCATCTTGTATATTATATAAAAATTATGTAAATAACCAACGTTCTTAAAAATTAAGAAATATAATCAACATGTTTTTACTTTAATATAACAAAACTATAGCTATCATGGCTGCACTATTTATAAAACTAAATTTCAGACCATTGAGAAGAATATTATTATAAAATATGTATATAAGTTAGATCTAAGATTTAAAAAATGACTTTTTATTGATATAAATGCACGTATAGCGGAAGTGCGTTATTTCTTATACAAGTGTGTGAAATTACAAAATTATATGTCTTAATCAACAAATAAACAAAAATACTAAATTTAAGCTATAAATGAAAAGGTTATGCAAAGAACTCCGAGAGGTGAATATTCTGATTTATTCCGAATCTAACCACACTCATACTAAAATAATATACTTTGAAAAGTTATAATAATTACCAACATAAAATTATTGTCTTCGACTTCAATTAGCCTTTTGTACTTAAAATTAAGTTACGAATAACGTGAAAAAAACCAGTAAATATAAATGAACATAACAATTATACTCTTTGTTAATACGTAATACACAAATAATTATTGACTTAACATAAAAATCATGATTTTTGACATAACTTACCTATCAGTGGCCTTTCATAAAAAAAGGTCTTCTTTTTACCTATTTTATAAGAACAAATGGCGCCAACTTCTCCAAGCAGTGACCTATTGAGATTTTTCCAATCGCCAGTTGATAGGTGGCACTATTAATTCGTTCTTCATTTTCAATGGTCGCAGCAGAAGATGATGATGTTGACGCTCCATGTGCTATTTGAACCATTCTTGCATTTTGGATGAGCGAATCTCTTTTTAGGATACGCAACAATTGGAGCATGGTAATTTTTTTGTTTGCAACGTGTCTGTTTAAAGTGGCGTGCCAGCTTTCAAGTGCGTTTGTCGTCCTGTTCCTCAAATTGTGTACATTCCACAAATATGGTGGGAACAATCCTCCTTCAAGCCACGTTCGAACAAAATAGTCGTTGAATTTTGTTATATTGTCGGATGTGGGGCAATCTTCCATAATGTACAGAAAAGCGTCGTCTACCATGTTTTCTGGTATCAATGGTAGGGCCATGCACAGAGATACATGTTTAAGGAGACTTTTTTTCTTCGTCACTCTTAGCTTTTTCGCTTTTTTGTATACGGCTTGCGTGAAGTGAAAGAAGCAGCATTTAATTTCAGTCAAGGGTAATATTTTTCTCAGTGTATTAATCACGGCTCTTTCGAAGTCAACCACCATCTTTTCCGGATTCCAACCTGGTATTTGGGATTTAATTAGCCCAAACAAAGTAGTGTACGAATCTTCAGTTTTTGACATCAACAGGACGTAAACTAAAGGTATTATTTTTGTGGGTCCACTGTTTCCGCTAATTGTGCCCATATCTCCATGAATGACATAGAGCTGCTGGAATGGTTTGATGCAACATTTGAAAGTGCCATCTGCGTAAAAAACTCGAATTTTTTCCATCCTTTGCCGTCCTTCCGGTGTTGCAAATCCTATCATGCGTGCATCATTATCTTTGAAATCAAAGAGAAGAAAGTCGTGGTATGCGCTTGGAATTTCCGCTTCATGTCCCTTGTTGAATGTTGTTTTTTTCACTCCTTGACTCTTATTACGGGCATCGTACATAGCAGTCTTGATACTGGTAAAATTTGGGAGATGTGCAATAAGATCAAGACCTTTCTCTTGTAGGGATAATAAGGTGTTTTGATATAACGTTGGAATCGGGTCACATTCTGATGCTAGCACCTGTTCTCTGCATTCGTGCACAGCAAATTTTACCACGTTGTGGGCTTCGTTTGGCGTGCAGCCATGTGAATGTTCTTTAATTATTTCTTGGGTATCAACTTTCATTGTTGCACTGCCGGGACATGTCGGCGCGTTAACACAACGCCAATATATAGTCTGGTCTCCATTTTCTCTTATTTTATGAAACTGATATCCACTGTACAGTAATATTGGTCTACCTCGTTTTGATTTCACATATTTTATCACGTCCGTCATTATTTGCACTTGCACTTTTGCACCAAAACTTCAATAGACCACTTACTATGGCAGCTGGTAGTCAACTGATATTTTGTAATTAGAAGGCATTTTAAAACAATTGTAAAACAGGGTGAAAATAAAAATACATACTTCAATTGGATTTTTTTGTGTCTCACTCTCTCTAATGAATATTTGGTTGATTAGGAGTTAAAGAAGAGAAGGCAATAGACCACACAGGATACCGCAAAATATAACAAAGGGATTTTACCTGGAAATTACAATACAGTAGCACACCCTAAAAGGTGTACAAAGTAGTTAGGTACAGTCACAGGTAAAGTTTAGTTCGTACGCTTAGATAGGGTCATTTGCCGCCCCTGTCAAAGGAGCTGCCGCCGAGTAAACAAAGGATGCCGCGTGCCACCGTGGTAGTGTCTAATTTTACTTTAAGTGTACCTACTCATAACTAATTATTTTTCATTACAATAGTCTTTGCTACCTAATTTGTAAGTAGGTATTATTTATGAAGGTAACTAAAAAACTAAGGCCTTTGCATCTACACAATGAGATGATTTATATAGCGTCCAGTAGTACCTTCACTTACACTAGATGAGTGAAGAGACCGCTCGGTGCTGGAGTGCCTGGGACATTGTTTTAGATGGAGTAGTTTTGTCCAGCACCTATTCCATCCTTTAAGAAGTAACTAAGTGTAAAGTGCGGCCAAGTGTGAGTTGGACTCGCACACGAAGGGTTCCGTACCATTGTCTATAAAAACTCCTTTAAATATTTATTTTATTCTGTTTTTTGTAGATTTTTATTATAGCGGCAAACGAAATACATTATCTGTGAAAATTTCAACCGTCTAACTATCACGGCTCATGAGATACAGCCAGGTGACAGACGCGCAGACAGATAGACAAACGGATAGTGGAGTCTTAGTAATAGGGTCCTTTTACCCTTTGAGGGTAACGGAACCCTAAAAACCGGACAGGTGCGAGTTTAACTCGCGTTGAGAGGGTTCCGTACAGTGTAATAGGAAGAGCTTCATACGAAGTAGGACTGTGGAGTGCCATCTGTTGGCTGAGTTGAGAAACTAATGCTAGAAGAACAAAAAAATAATATACCTGATGTTGCTGGTGAGGCTTGTAACACGACATAGAAACTAGCGCCCTCTTTATCTCTATATTAGTTCCAAACCTCACCTCTAGATGGCGCTGAGTGCAGCCTAGCGCCCTCTATGTTAGTTTCAAACCTTAACTTTAGAAGGCGCTGTATGCAGCCTACCTAGTTTTTATTTTTCTTCCAAATGCATAGAATGGTGGAGCGGAATCCTCGGTGCACGAGTCCCACGGTTTTTTAAATTTCAATTACCAAAAGTGCCTCCGTGTGTATCGAAAGGTGCGTGCGTGTGCAGTTATGTCTTAGTTTTATGATTTGGTTCCTTAGTGAAGAGACTGAGGTAGGTAGGTACCTAGTCCGACTTACCAATCTTGGAATTGAAATTGTTATGCTGACCATACGAACGTGCCAATATTAAATGGTATTTTATTGGTAGCATGAATACGGAACACATGTAAAATGAAAACGGAAACTTAAATAGAAAATAATCAAGAGTAGGAATAATAATAACTCGTACGATGAATCCGGAAAAATATACCTATAGCATGAAAAGTCGTGTCATGAATACGGAACAACCCGTTTTTATTTATGGCTCTGGTAATTATGCACTAGGATCCCAAGACCGTTGCTTGGATGTCAATCGACCATTTAACACCAGGGATGTGGCAAAATGTAGCGGTCTTAATAAAAAAATGTCTTACTGAAATAGCTGAAACATGATAGATATAATGTATTTTTTATCTAAATAATAACTAAAGAAAAGACTTAATCTCAATCCATATTTTTCTTTTTTGTTAGTAAGGGTAAGTAAGAGTGACTGTAAACTAAGAATGTTTCAAAGTTTATTATAATGATCATGAAATGGATGGAATTAAATAAGCTATGTATTAGTATCTAGAGTCGTGCAAAGCTAACTTTGCAGTGGAGTGTCCGAAATAGTAATTTCCGTACGTTGCTTTTGTATGTTTTTACCATATTTTCAATGTATTCCACAAAACAAAATTGTAACAGACAATAACTGACGTAACATGTACCACTGAAAAATGGTGAAAACATACAAAAGCAACGTACGGAAATTACTATTTCGGATGCTCCACTGCAAAGTTAGCTTTGTACGACTCTAGCTACAGCAATTTTAGCTACATCTAGCGACATCCAAAGGATTGATTTCGAATTTACCAGAAGAGACTAAACAGACAGAACATAACAGAGCAAATCCTACTTTCTGACCCAAAACACCAACCAACCAACATAATATTCCCCTCGACTTCTACGTACTACGCTTAGGTAACAATTTTTAACAATATTCAACATACGAAACGGCATATTAAAAAAAAGACTACCAAATTCCATTAAAATTACCTAATATATTTAGTACTTTTTGATTTTATGAATGGGTGATCATTAAATGTAATCCCTCGACAAATGTAAGTCATATAAAAGCGTGGTATATGAGTCATATAAAGGTCTTTTGTCGCAGAGATACTATTTGTAATAAATTACATTCTAATTCGAGAGAGCAACAAATAAATCCTTAATAAGGTGTCGTTAAACTTTATTATATAGTAACTGACGCTACTTAAAGCTATTGTTGATTTTTTATTCGAACTCTCTAAACATCTGTTGAGCAGTACAATCAAAAACTGTAGAGAAAACATCTTTGTGTCGTGATTTTCCGCCGATAACTCCTGATGCTTTTCCTGAAACTGAAACAAGCCAATATACGTGTGAAAATGTTATAATATTTTATCTAAATATGTGATTTTATCACTGTGATATACATAATATGTCGCAAGTTCAGTAAATAGAATACCTAAGTGGTTCAGCTTTATATCGTTTATTTGTTAGTTGTTGTAACACCTTTTAGTTTCAACGACGGAAGCGGGCGGTTTCCCAAAACACTTTTATTTCGTCTGAAAAAAACACCTATAAACTATATTCTTCGTGGAGTACGAGATGGATGGGACCATCTCCTAATATTTTCCGTGTAGCTACTTCTACAGGGTGCATTCTAAGTCAATAGCGGAACTTTAAGTAGGCTGTCTACTGATCACTACAAACAACTTGTACTAGGTGGCGAAAAAACGCGAGCGCAAAAAAAAATTTTTTTCGCTTCATTTTTTCCGCCCCCTGGTACAAGTTGTTTGTAGTGATCAGTAGACAGCCTACTTAAAGTTCCGCTATCGACTTAGAGTACACCCTGTAGAACTAGACAGAACTACTTCTACTTCTAGAGGTACTGTTGTAAAAATATCAATCTGAACCCATCTGCAAACCTCACATATACTGTGCGATATGACAATATTTATAGAGCGACGCTATTGTGCTACCGTAGTGGCATCGCTTGACATTATTTGATGAACTCGGCCTCGCCGGCGGTGGCGACCCTTTGTGGGTTACGACTTTTTCACTTACACCCCGATTTATAAGAACCTCTCCTCTAGGTCGACTGGATCGACCTTTTTTCTGCAAAAAAAAAGTTTTTTGTCCCGATGTTACGAATGCGAAGGAATGAAGTACTTTGAAGCTCTAACGTTTATGATATATGCTTATTTGAAGCTCAAATGTCGGGGATATATTGAATTTTTAATTTAGTAGTTATTTCTACATTAAGAGTTAACTTAAACTTCGATAAAAAATTGCATCTTCAATAAATGATATTTCGTGAAATAACAGAATAATAATTACTTTCTATCGTCATAATGGAAAACACCGAATTTGCCACAAATTTTCGATCAAACAGCGCATGCTAACATGTCGCTAAGTGTACCAATAGAATCTCGAGAACACGACGAATTTTAAAATGTAGAGTCGTTTATTTGTAGCGTTTTAATAACATTTAGGGTAGCATTAATAGTCGAGCTCGAGCTCAATTAGGTGATCTTAGAAAACAAAAATGCTAATGTCAAGCCTTGAGTAGCTATCAGCCTATTCATAGACACTAGCTTGAGCTTGACATTGACATTAGCCAAGGTCTCAACTCAGTGATTTTGTTTTCTGAGTTCAGGACTCGAGCTTGAGCGATTCGACCGTATCGAAACAAAATTATGCGTTTATACGTCTCCCGCCGTCATTCAAAACAATAACTCTCAATTTATTTGGCTGGCTGGAAGAAACTATTGAAATAAGTCCGCCCTTGTATGTAATTTCTCACCATTGTTATTTAAGTTTTTATTTTGTGCAATAAAGTGTAATAATATTTTTTCCTGAGTTTTTCCTATTAAATTGGTCCGAATTTTGGTGGCAAAATCATCGGGCAAACATCGCGATGTGATAGTTTGTGGTGCTGTAACGAGGAGCGATGGGCACGCATGAATCAGGGCTTACAACCATCGCTGCCCACTCGCCTCATTGGACGATGGTAATTCCGTTCCCATTATCCACGGTAGGAGTGTAGCTCGATTGACCTGACTATAGATGTTTTAGGAGTTTATCGACCCGACTGACTGAATGAAGATGTTTTGGGCAAGTTCTGAGTTTCTGACTAGTTTGGTTAAAGCCTACCTCGGCGAGAGAGAGATGGCGTATTTTGAGATCGACATTTTAAACTATAGTCGACAGCACATCGACTGCGCACGAAAATGTAAAGGTTTACGTGCTTTTGACTGTACTGTCTTCTTTAGGCAAATAATATTTACGTTGCAAATAGGTAAAGATGCGTGATGAATGTTATTTCAGAAAAATTTTAGGGTTGCCTGAATATTTGGACCTTTTGCCATAATATGGACGTTGAAGTACAAAATAATACCTTAAAATAATCATGTTCTGAATAGAATATTATTATATTATAGGAAGGATAGAATAGATAATAGCAACATAATGATTGTGTGATGTGGCAATGTGATGGTGGGTGGGTATGTGAAAAGGCTAACCAAACAATATCAAAAGATGCAGCACCCAAGCTAGAATGAGGATCGTATTTTCGTATAGCAGAATTAAATACACACACAGAAAAGGGTAAAGGATGATTTGTACGTAAAATCACTTTTCATTCAACTGCTCATCGTAAAATCGGAACATGAATGGGACAAAAAATCAAGTTCGCTGGAAAGCGGGATGACTTTTCAATATTTTATCAAACAACCCATTAGGGGGTATTAATCTTTACCTTTGGTAAGAGCCGCCTTCATTGACTAAAGGAAACTAGAAATAACAAGTGTGAAATAACTACGATGTCATTCATACACTTCACTGAGAAATTCGGCATTTTTTTTTTTCAGTTGTGTCGAAAATATTGATCCCATTGGAAATGTATTTAGTTTTCTGTGAAAGGGCCTGTCATTGGACTGTATTGACGTTTCTGACATATCATATTTTTTCATGTTTCTATTTTTTATTTAACTGAATAGACGGGTAACTACACTTCAATATTATATTACTGCACACAACACACAAACCATAGATTCCTGAAGTTTTTCGTCAAATATGAGTGTCTACAAAATATGTTTTAATCGTCATTTTTATGTACCCATCAATATAGCATTTTCCATTCGTAGATCTTATTTAAAGGGATCAAACAGATAGTTCCAGTGACAACCGTCAAAAATTCATCCAATAATTAATCTTCCAGTAACATAATTGCATTATTTACTCTCGTAAGTGAACGCTTTAGTTCATTTTCTCTCCCTTTAACTCTCATTTGAATGATTAATGACAGAGCGAGAAGGAATTAGTGATTAATGGTAGTTGGGAGCGATGAAAAGATGATGTCGGTACATATGTTACGCCTTTTTGAAGTTTGGAAGTCAGATGTTGCTTCAGAAATTTTGGTTTTCATTCAAAAGTCACACAGATGTATCAAATCAAGGCATCTGTTAATAGATTTTAAATATTAACTATAAGGCCTATTCAGTTGATTCTGCTTGATAAAACTGCATTAACACAACCATCAGCCATTCATTCATTTCTATTTAGTTCCGTGAAATATGATTTGCAGATGAAGTAAGCAAAAGATTTACTCCATCAAGATTCAAGATGCACCATGCTCACAACGACGGTTGCACCGTTGTCCGTTACCCATCTTTCACTTCACCCGTTGTTCATAACAAAAATCATATCATCATAATGATATTATTGTCGTTCATTTGTAGTAGGTATGTAGGTAATCGTATGAGCAATGAGGTAGTGGCCACCCTGGTGTCGGAGTTTTTATTATCAGTACTACTAGCTTTTTGGGCAGTACCACTAGTTTATCGAGGAAAAAAACAAATCATCTTAATTATTGCGGTGCTGTTAGAAATCTTCGAAGAATACTTACTATTTTATTGTCGTGAAACAAAAATTGCTGAACAAAAGTATCTCAGTTTAGCTATAAAATAAAAAAAAAAAACTTTGAAAATTTGGGCTTTCACGCCACGATACTTTGGTTGAACCTTAAACCGATGATTTTTTGACAAAGAGCGGGAAACTGCAAACTCTACTACAATATCTGAACGACTTTTGAGTAATGAAATTATTTATACAGCGTCCAGTGGCACTTTTACCGACACTGGATGGATCAAGTGACGACTCGGACGCTGCAGTGCCTGAAAAATGTTGAAATGGAGATCTTTTAAATAGGCGCTTTTTCAATGACGAAAATATCACCCAGGGGGTTTACCGGCTAAGACGAAGCCGATTACCATTGGCGAAAATTGAAGTACCATTTATGAAAAATGAACTGGGTGGCAGTAAAATGAACTGGGTGGCAGTACATTTTTCAAAAATCGAATTTAGATTTTCGCCAATGGTAATCGGCTTCGTCTAAGCCGGTAGACCCCCAGAACAAGTAGAGTCGTGGCATCAAAGGGGCCGCAAACATTTTAAATTAACAAACAATAGGATTTATCAAACACACTGATCGGTGATTTGCGCACAATTCCATTATCTCAATAACGTACGGAAATTAAGTCCCGTTGGGTGTAAAAAAATCACATTTCCTGTCGCACTCCCCTCCCCTCCGATGGAGTAACAATATCTAACGCGATAGAAACGATTTTATGACGTGCCGCATTAACAAATTCAAATAGGAAAATTTTACTCGAAAATCTGGGCGATTCTACTTTAGTCCTTCAGTTTTTATTTCAAAATATTAAAGGCTCAATTTATTTTTCTTGTTCAAGTGATTATAGAAAAGATGCGTGTTTGTAAAAGAAGACGTGGCTCAGAAAGATCAGGTTTATGGAGCTATTAAAAACCTTTCGTCTTGCCAAAAAATCGGAGAAGAGAGGTGATGACCAATCTCTATAAAACGTATCAATATTGAATCTTGTGTATCTGTAACGCACTGGTGCCAAAACGGGCTCTTAGTTGACGGCTGCAATTCGGAAGGCAAAGTTTTTTGTTCGAAAGTCCGTTATTGGCTTAATCTTATCTTTAGACAACATTGAGAAACTAATTTAAATAATATTTATTTTGGTCCAGTAGTTTTGTTTTTATGCGCTAAAATGTTTTGTTCCTATGACCGCCAACAGTATGCAGACCATCGCGTGACGTCATAAAACCGTATCTTTGAAACGTTGTAAAATCCAAACTAGGTACTGAACCAAAATAAAAAAATATTGAAATTAGGTAGTTTCTCAATATTGTCTTAAGATAAGATTAAGCCAATAACGGACTTTCGAACAAAAAACTTTGCCTTCCGAATTACGATTTATGAACGCCATCGGCCCTTTTAATGTTTTTGTAGTACAGAAGAGAATATTCTGATTATAATTCTAGAGGATTAGTTCGCTGATTGTAGGAGAAAAACGAGGAAATCCCGATTTTGTCCTTCTACTGAAATGCCATCGATACGCCAATGCGTTATAGACTTAAGCACCTGGTCAAAGTGGAAGGAAAAGACTGGATGAGAAAAGCCCAAGACCGCAAAGAATGGAATGCAATGGAAGGCCTGAACTCAACATTGGGTGGCTACAGGTTGAAGAAGAGAAGAAGATGGAGCCTGCCAAAAACACCAGACGAGAACGGCCCTAGATATTCAAATAGCAATAAGAATGAGCCAACTATCGCAGCCTCCCCTCAGTGTTTATTGGATCAGTTAACACCGTTAAACCGAACTTAAACGTGGGGTTAGCGATGATTGTTTAGGGCGGCCTTATGCGGAAAGTTACCAAGGTTTGACTGAGATTTTTACCAATTAAAAATAACAATTGTGGCTCTAGTGGGCAGACCAGCTGCACGATGGTCCGACGATATCAAAGCTACAGCAGGCTCAAATATTAAGTAGGTACTAAAGTATAATGATTAGTGGTTATGAAATTTCAGTAAAAGCCGGCTTTTTTGTGAAAATGTTGTATTTTGTAGTTCACATGTGATATCAACCACACACCTGAAGTTTAACAAGCACCAAACGTTTGACAGGGCTTTTTTAATCTACAAGATTATCCTATGACATGCCAAAAGTAAGTAAGTCTCCATTTGGCTCGATCTCTACCGTTGCCTAGAAGCCGCTACAATATCGATCTCACTCCGACATACCACCATCCCGAATCGCACCCCTCCTGGATTACATTTCTCGCACACAAGCGTACAATACACAACGTATGGGGAAAAATATCGAATTTAATACCGCACGGGAATCGGACCCCGGGGTACGCGGACGATTATTAAAATATGTCATCTGACATCAGGGGAGGATTTGGCTAACGACGCTGATTGTTTTATGCGATGTCGGTGGCCGAGCGTATAGGTTAAATTGGGATATAGTTTTTTTTTTTTAAAGATCAGTGGTGTTTCGGAAAACACTGTCTACTTTCGAACATCCGCTTGTTTCGCCCGTCATTATTTGATTGAATTTGAGAACTATATATTTGATATCCAACAACTTTTGTTCTACGGCTTTGGTGAAAGCACAACATTTTTTTCCATTTTTTTTTTCGCAGTATAACATATAGGAGCACGAGAGGCTGGAAAGGTGGTAGAGAGTGGAGGGGCATGAAAGGTGGTAGAGAGTGGAGAGGCACGAAAGGCGGTAGAGAGTGGAGGAGCACGAAAGGTGGTAGAGAGAGGAAGGGTATGACAAGTGATAGAGAGTGGAAGGGCACGAAAAGAGGTAGAGAGTGGAGGGGCACGAAAGCGCACAGTGCAAATAGCTCTTTAATGGCACAAATTCTAACTTTTTAAGCATAAGAAACGTTCAGCATTTTAAAAGTATCGAGCTATGAGAAAAGCCGTAGAACAAAAGTTGTTGGAAATCACATTTTGAAGTTGACGTGTTTCAGGAATAAATTACCTAGCTATATAAATGTAGCAAACAACACCATTTGACGTTTGACTCTGGTTGCTATGCAGGTAACGTACCCCTCGAGGGGTCCAGCCCTCAAACGGCACCACAAAATGGCGTCTCAACTCAAACCAAACCAGTCTCACCCCAGTCCGTTCAAACCAAAACGCTACTTAAACAATTCCACAGCACAATACCTTTCAATAAATTCACAGTCAAACTGTAATTGTCGAATCATTCACTTATGGACCCACTTTTGAAGCCACGTTATTTTGAACTAAACTGAACCTTACTCCTTCGGTTTAAGAGCTTTTGCAACAGTATGGACAACTTCCTGAATTCACATCTAAATCATTAGTATTTTCAAGCAGATTTCGTCCATATTTTGACCGTAGTAAGAGTTCTATTAGTGGTACCGATAACTTGGTAATGCAATTGTATATATAAGTTTACAATCAATGTATTAAAGTGCGGGTCTTTTCATACTGAGGGTAGAGACATGGGGGTCCTAAATAGCCCATTATCATTTAAGTATGATACATTTAATCGAATCATCTTTTGATACTTATAGTTTGAATAAGGAACACTGATTTAAAGAGGTTGAGGCTCAAATAAAAACTATTCTTACTCAACTCTTTCTAACGTAACATTTATGGTTTTCATGCAGAGCTGTTAGATACTATCAGAGCCATTTCTTAAATTACATTTTATAATTATAGCTTTGTTTCTAAATATCTAGTTCCTTAGAGGGCTCGTGGATGGCTCGTGGTGAGGCAAAAAGGACAATACCTAACAATGAGCAGAGACTGATGATCCATGATCCATCCAAGCACCAGCAATAAACTCCTAATCAGCTCAGCAAAACCTCCATCCAATCACCATTCCACTAACGTCCTTCTATAAATTAACACCCTTATTAAGTCCCGACCATTTCGCAAACCTAATCCCATTTCGAATTTAGAATGCATTTTAAAAGCCGTTACGGCGCGTTCTATGCTCTATGGGCAATCGTTTAATGTAGCAGAAGTGAGCAAATTCGTTTCTGAACGGCTATCAGTCGGTCATTAAAAACGGCTGTGTGAATGAAATGAGCATTCTGAACGCGCTCGACAGGATCAGTTTTGGGTTGTAGGGTAACGAAGCTATTTGGTTTTTGGGGAGCTTAACTTTTGACTTTGTAGCCAGCTGCTCTGTAACTCGGAACTTCGGAAGGCACGTTAAACCGTTGATCCCGGTTGTTGTTGATTATTAATAATCATTAAGCCAAAATCGGTGTGTAGACAGACCAGGTGTACATACGATCTCTAAGGCGACAGAGGGTCCGTAGATGCGATTAGCATGAGACTGAGGAAAATTGCGTGAAGGGTAAAGGGCCTATACCCAGCAGTGGGAAATGTGGGCTGAAAATGATGATGATTAAACCACGTCTGAGGCCCTTTGGGCGGCCTTAAAATTCTGACATAAGGAGTGGCCAGTATCGCCGTTTGTGCACCTACATCAAGGCCTTTGCATTAACGTAAGTAATGAGATGATTTATACAGAGTCCAGAGGCACCTTCACCCACACTCGTTGAACTCGTCTTTCCCGTGGGCTAGGTAGAGTAAGCTGTCAGGATGCTATAGGTGCTGGGCAAGCCTACTTCATCTACATTGACCCACATATCATATTCTCCCACAATCTCATGCCCCATGGCCACCCCGCAAGTAGTTTATTGACTACTCAATAATAGAGTGGCCCGACAATGGCGCGACGTTTGTCACCCCGCACAATGGTGCGCGCGAAGAATCGAGCGATTGTTGTTTGGACATCTGGGGTCCCTAATATCGATCCTAAACGAGGGACAGCCTAGCGGAGCTCGGGCACTGAGTAAGACAGAACGACATTTGCCCTTACTTGTAAAAAAACTACTCAGTGTAGCCCGTCATCGATGAAAAATTTTCCAGCAAAGAACGTAGTGGATTTTGAGCGAATAGGCTGATATGAGTAATTGGTACGAAAAATGCTCTTTTTATTGTGTACTTTACCACTCTACGACCTCTTGACTAATGACATTATCTATGCTTTACACTATCATATATTCCGATCAATAAAATTTTATTTTAAAGTGCGTAATTAATTTCGGAGATAAAGACATCAACGCGCGCACTGCGCTCCTTTACATTTTCCTTGAGTTTGCTCGAATCATTTGGGTCTATCCAAATCTTCTGTACTATTCTATCCTTGCAGTTAGTTGTGTGATTGTTTTTTTCTGCACTATCATTGCGCTTCTAACTTCGTCTTAAATATGGTGCGGTTAAGGCGTTGGTTCATTCATAAGGAATATGGGTTATTTTTCAACATTATTGTATGAGTTGAGTGAGGCCAATATTTTTGGTAGCTTAAATAGCTGGTACTTTACTTTTTTTCTGGTTTATTTATTTATTTATTTTTACATTATATTTTGGCCATTTTTAGATTAGAGTGAATTTGCTACAATAAATGTACCTACCAATATTAAGCGACACTGTAACGTATACTGAATTTTTCGTATCGATGCCAAAAAACATCTTCCACTCTATTAATTCGTACTCTAATCAACAATTGAACCACCCCTTATCATCCATTTCCTATGCCATTGAGCAACATTACTGAGCTTCTAACAAGATTTTACAATAACGAGCAAAATCCGAGCGGACCAATAATAATCGGACACTTTAAAACACCCTAAACTGTCGTTAGATAATGATACTACAAAACCAGCATTACTTGGCCTATAAAAACACCACACAAGTCCCTTAATCGGCTTCAAACTCGATTCCCCCAAGGGGGGAAAGGCGGGTCTTCAAATCTGGTTGGTTCCTGATACACCCAAACGCTCCCTACCCTGTTAAGTAATGGGTAATTTAGGAATAAATAAAGTACATAATAGGGCCCTCAACTTGTACTTAATGAGGTGAAAAGTGGAACGTTCATGGCGAACTTTGACGCTTAAACGGTTGAGTATAGATACTTATATGTGGATATTTTTCCTCATGGGTAGAAATAAAATTTTCATCAAAGCAGCAAACGTTGTATTTTTTTTTAAAGCCTAACGACTAAATCGTTTTCTGCCTGAATCATTTTTGGCGCTAAGATTTTGACACTATGTCATAAAAATGGGTTGTTCCGTATTCATGACACGACTTTTCATGCTATAGGTATATTTTTCCGGATTCATGGTACGAGTTATTATTATTCCTACTCATGATTATTTTCTATTTATGTTTCCGTTTTCATTTTACATGTGTTCCGTATTCATGCTACCAATAAAATACCATTTAATATTGGCACGTTAGTATGGTCAGCATAACAATTTCAATTCTAAGATTGGTAAGTCGGACTAGGTACCTACCTCAGTCTCTCCACCAAGGAACCAAATTATAAAACTAAGACATAACACGCACGCACCTTTCGATACACCCGCAGGCACTTTTGGTTATTGAAATTAAAAAACAGTGGGACTCGCGCACCGAGGATTCCGTTCCACCATTCTATGCATTTAAATGGAAGAAAAATAAAAACTAGGTAGGCTGCATACAGCGCCATCTAAAGTTAAGGTTTGAAACTAATATAGAGGGCGATAGGCTGCATACAGCGCCATCTAGAGTTAAGGTTTGGGACTAATATAGAGATATAGAGGGCGCTAGTTTCTATGTCGTGTTACAACCCTCACCAGCATCATCAGGTATATAATTTTTTTGTTCTTCTAGCATTACTTCCTCAACTCAGCCAACAGATGGCACTCCACAGTCCTACATCGTGGATCGCGGTATGGCTTATTCTATATTCTATATTCTGAGTGTCAAGTTTTATAAATAATGCAGCCATGATAGCTATAGTTTTGTTTATAAAACATGAAAACATGTTGATTATATTTCTTGATTTTTAAGAACGTTGGTTATTAACATATTTTTTATACACCGTGGAATTTTAGTGGTTTTAAAGCCGAAGGTATTTAGTTGCACTCGTGATTCTGAGCCAAACTCCAAAATTTTACTTCAAAACGAGCGAAAATAAAAAACACCTCCCAATACAAACGGCTATCGCCAATCGACACCACTTGTATGGAGAAGTGAATTTTTTTTTCGCGCGTTTTGGAATGAAACTTTGTAATTTGGCTCAGAATCACCAGTGCAATAAAATACCTTCGGATTTAAAACCACTAAAATTGCACGGAGTATAATATACAAGATGATTATTTCTAACTTAATTTGTATGATGTCAATCCTATGATGTCCTATGTCACTTTAACCGATCATCAATTTGCAAGGTACTGTTGACCTACTTGTTTGCAGTGCTGATGTATAACGCATACGCGATTATCCCATTCCTCATGGCGATACAAAGAATAATTAATATACCTCGTGCCAGTGTCCGTGGATGTCTTAACGAAATCCGTACCCAGCTTGTCTGCGTATTATTTATTTCTTCCAATATTTTAGATTTTTTTCTGACCGTACTTAAAAGCAAATTATTTTTATTCTAATGTATGGTAGCATGAATCCGGAAAGGCTCGCGAGACGAAATGTAAAAATTAATAAAATAATTTCCAAAGCATGAATACGGAAGTCAAGTAAAATGAATCCGGAAAAAATATTCGTGACATGAAAACTCGTGTCATGAATACGGAACAACCCATAAAAATTGCTAATGCCAAAATTGAAGATCTACTTATTTCTTTAGCTTTTTGCAGAAATGGTGTATTTTTTTTTTCATTGATGGCGCTAGATAAGGTACAGTCGGCCACAGTCTCAGATACCCCTTTTTGTTCGATTGGCGCCCTTATGCCGCGCGCGATAAGAGCTGCCATGGGGTATCTGAGATTGTGGCCGACCGTACTAAACTAAACACTCTTGAATAAATCCTTTTGGTCAACCCTTGCAAGTCGCACCTTGCTAAATATTGTTAAGCACCTTGTTAAAGATCAGTCTTGTTAAAATCCAAAAACAAACAACCTTGCTAGATCCTAAAACAACTTTCCACTTAAACGATGGCGTATAAACCAGTGTAACTTGATCCGCCATTGCCTCCAATAGACATAAAAATAGAAGCTCTCACTGTTTATTGCTGTAAACATAGAGCAAATATTTTTTAAACAGAACGTGTAACAATTTTTGAATAAAGAATAGCAAACAGAAGAAGGCGCCACCAAGTGAAGATTATGGAGTTTAAAATTCGAATGTTTGCTTCTTAAAAATGGAACTGTGTGTTCTTTTCGCGTTAACACCTTTTACTGGCCATTGCTTTTAAGGAAACTCCGTGTGTGGTCCGGCGATTATGGATCGAATAGGCTATTTGCAGCAACAAAAAAAAAGTGGAAAAACCAGTAAACATAAGTGTTGCTTGCGCTTATTTCAAGACACTCTTGCTTTGACTTATCACCCCATAACTCCGTCTGTGTAACATGAGAAAGGATCAAACAAAACAAAAAAAAATACCCGCTACCCTTTGCTCTTTCGAAGCCTTTAATAAAAAAAAACCGACAAAGACAACTCGGCAGATGCTCAAAAAACATTATAACAACGATTTAATGCCGTAAATAATTTGATTAGTCGCGTATTTATCAACATAAAAATCGTCACACGGAAAAATGTCACCCATTCACGTCTTTTCAAAGTCAGGTAAAGGAGCCAGCAGAAGTGCTTTCGAAGAAAAAGACAGCCGTTTATAAGCCACTAATGTTATCTAACAATCTTCAGGGCAAAGAAGACGTCACTTCTGAAGTAATTTTATTGTGCTTTATGGGTTATTTTTTTCAAGCCTTTTGTCCCCATTTGATATCAAACGTTCAGATTCTATTGAGAGGCTCACAAAAGGAGTTTTTGCGCGTGTTCTCTCGAGCACGCGTTTCGAATTCGAATTGACTTTGAAAATAATGGTGGTGTTAAGAATTTTGGGATTAACTTGTTTTTTTTTTTGAGACCAATAGGTAGTATTTATTTACAAAGCAATAGCGCATTGGGAGCGTATCGTTTTTGCATTAAAAAAAGTCCCGCCACATAATGCTAAAAAGTATCAAAAAGTGCACAGTAAGTTAGTGCATATGCTTGCGGGCTACGCGTTATATGTGCAATGGCACTTATTGAAAAAAAAGTACACTCCATTCTTCAAGTTTAGCGCGACCTCCTTTTGCGCTACAAAACTTAAAATTTAGTCACTTCCGCAACTTTCACCGTGTTTTCTTTTAATTTTCCTTATTTCTTGAAGAGCCTCAATAAAAAGGTTAAATAATCAAAGTAGGTACCATCTCTAATTTTCAACCGCTAAAGAAAGCAACATTAAAAATGAGCAGGGAGCGTAAAAACATAACGTTTCGTAATGGTAGACACAATTCGGCAGCAGAAAGGAAATTCTTCTCCTTCGCTCTAATTAGACTTGGGGGTGACATTTTTATACATTCCGACCAACAAACCATCATACATTGCTTGAAAAGACTTTGGTTTGTTTGTAGCTGGTTTAGAATTTGCTGATGACGAATTTTTTTTTTCTGCCGGACTCGGTTGAAGTTCTTTTTTTAATTACCCAATTTACATGTCCCACTAGCTGGGCAAAGGCCTTCTCTCAAAAAGAGAGTTCGAGCTTAATCACCATCACCACGCCTGTTCACGCGTGATCCACTAAAAGCCGATTTCTGAATTGAGAAATTCGCTAAGCAAGCACTTAAGTATCGTTCTGTCTCTGCGGATTTGTCACAAAAGAACGTGATTTACTCAAAGTAAAATTCTCAATTCAGAAACCGGGCCTAAGAAAGGAATTTTCGAAATTCAACCCCTAAGAGAATGAAAGGGTCTGTATTGAGAAATATTTATTTTAGTTCAACTGATTTGAAACATAATTAAAATAATCTACAGAAAAATCAATTAGACGCAATATGTTTTTTCGAGCTATTCCCCTGACTGACGTTGATAGAGCTGGAACTTTTTATCTTAGTTAGCGTGGAGGAAGTCGCGGGCAAAAGCTAGTATTGTATAAAAATACGCATTGTCGCGCGGGTGGAGACGGGAAAAGTGGGAAAAGTGGCAATTGCGGCATATTAAAGCGGGAAATGTTTTTACGATGACAGAGCGAGAGCGACTCACGTTTTATTACTCTACCCGCTTCCCTGCCACCCTCTGCCTAAAGGGTGTTACGTCACCGTACGTACGTATCTCCACATACTCCACATACAAAGTTACCGCATCTGTCCCTATGTACACTTAGATGTTAATTTTAAAGTACGCAACGGATCTTGATCCGGTTTTCACCATCGGTCAGATATTTTTTTACGAAAGGTTTACTAAATGCTAAATCAGTGCCGGATTAGCCATATAGCAGGAGTATCAAATGCTACGGGCCCCGCACATTTGGGGGCCCCACGCGCTTTCTGACCGTAAAAAATATCAATTTAGATAGTTTTTATTTTACGGGCGCTCTTCGCGCGCTATTTTCATGTACAAACAACAAGGACCACTGCAGTGTCAAATATTCAGGCTGCGATGCTTCGGTATGGCGTTTTTCGGTATAGCGTGCATTCGTTGTTTTATGATTCGTAATCACAAACTTTCGTTACATTTTTAGTCACTGTAAACTTTAGTTGACACGTTATTCGAAGTTTCGAGTTTCGACTCCAAGTAGCGGACTCTTGTATTATTTCATAATATACCTAATAAAGCAAACCAAGAACCCCTTGATAGAATTTGCTACAGGCCCCGCGCTGGCTTAATCCGACACTGGGCTAAATGCAAATACATCCTGATTATCTTGTTTTTCTAAATGGGGATTTTTTATAAGTGTCAAAAATAGTTGAAATTGCTGTCAAACTCAGTCTATTAATCTGTGGTTTCATAAAACATAGACAGCGATTCCAACTATAGGGCAAATTTTAAATACCTTTTTTCCTCAAACACCCCAACCTCTAAATATAAATTTCCAAAAAAAGGTTCTACGACTTTGGTGAAAGCGCAATTTTTTTTTGACAAAGTGTTTTAGCACATATTTGACACTTGGAAAAATTCCTATTGCAACCGTGCGAAGCAGGGGTGGGTCGCTAGTGTTAAACGATTGAGTGAAAGCATAATATCTAACGCTAACTATTTACTTAGCTCGATATGGCGGTAATTTTCAGGCATACTGGTGCCTTCCACACTTCTCTGCAGATCTGAAAAGTATCACCCTGTGAGTGCCTGAAAAAAGTCGCTTACAGAAAAGTCATTTCGCGCGAGTAATGGCCGCCGCGTCCACCCGCCAACTTATTATCATCCAGCGAATTTTTTAATAAAATGTACCGAAAAAAATGAACGAGAAAAAAATCTCTCATCTCCGCTCTAAATTGTCGGGGCCACTCCGGGGAATATTAACGTCGTTATTTAAAAAGATCGCCCGCCGTTTTGATTGGGAAGTCACAGAATGCCCACAATAATAAACGAGGCGTCGCGAGGGCGAGGCGAGGTCTCCGAATGATAACCGAAACCAGTCGGCTACGCTAACAAAATACAAGTGAGTAAAACCATGATTTAATAGAAAATTTAATAGAATTTTACGAGGTGTTATAAAAAGGTTCAGTCATACTAAAGAGGGTTAACTCATCAATACAGGGCAATTTTAAAAAAAGCTACGTAATCTTCTAAATGTGATTTCTAACAACTTTTGTTCTGCAACTTTTCGAAAAGCTCGATACTTTTTATTTATTGAACGTGTCTTTAGCCTTTAAAAGTGTGCGTTTCTCCCCACCATTCCAGCGCTGCCTGCGTGGCGCTCTTTTGTGCCCCTCCACTCTCTACCACATTTCCAGCCTGTCCTGCTCCTATTTGTTTTTTTTTTATTAAAAAAAATAATGATATTATCTTCTTTTTGGATGCGTTTTTTGCTAAAAACTCTCCTGCGATTTCTCAACGCGAGGTTAACTATATTTAGGACCTAAGGTTTGGATTCCTAGAACCTACTAATACAATCGATTCTCGCAAAAGTGGCCACTTTAGGCGAGAACGGCTGACGGCTAACCTTCATAGTGTAAACATACACTAAAAAAGTCGTTAAGTTTTTAATTTTTCACTTCAGCAAGAAGTTTGCAGTCACGACCTTCTACATCTTACTCGTTTGTGCTTTCACCCCGTATTATTTCGGAATAAATTTCAGTTAAGCCCTTTGCCTCCGAGGCCCACTCAAGGGGCGTCTTACAAAGGCCGTATCTTCACTTTTATTGCCTCATTCTAGGATTGCAACTGCTCCTCTAAGTAAAGACTGTGGAAGGTCTAATACAAGCATTCCTGCCAGAAGCGGCAGATTTTCCGTGACAATGTAGAGCAGAAACGAGACGAGTACGTTCAAGGAAGCTTAGGAATGCATGAAACTTAGGCCTTGGCATCTACGTAATGACATGAATTATACAGCATCCAGTGGCACCTTCACTCACACTACAGAGTGCACTCTAAGTCGATAGCGGAACTTTAAGTAGGCTGTCTATTGATTACTACAAACAACTTGAACCAGGTGGCGAACCAGGTTTTTTAGCTCCATTTTTTTCGCCACCTAGTACAAGTTGTTTGTAGTGATCAGTAGATACCTAGTCTACTTAAAGTTCCGCTCGACTTAGAGTGCACCCTGTAGAAGGGTAAAGTGACCACTCGGACGCTGCAGTAGCTGGGACATTGTTTTATATCCTAAGAAAACCCTAGGCATCTTTTTTCAGTAAGATTGAGAAATATCATCAGCATTGTCTAATTATCCGTGTTTTCGCAAAATCCCTAGGTTTTTTGCAAAAAATCTATTTATCTGATCATCCTACGACACATATATAATTATCCTAACCTAACGGAGTGGCGGCCAAGAACGGGACGACGGTCAGTAGGCAGACCAGCAGCAGCCCGGTGGTCAGACGAAATCTCTAAGGCGACAGAGGGTCCGTGGATGCGTGCCGAGGAGGATGGCAGTGTGCAGCAGTGGGCAAATGTAGGCTGAAAATCATTATGATGATGATGACCCTAACCTAAGATCAGTTCAGCTACAAAATTGAAAACCTGTGAATTTTTTCCATTTCCCGCCACGCCACTTTCATAGATGCAAGATACTTATAGAGTTTTTCCTCTTCTATATGCTTCCATTTTTTCACATTTTGTAGACATTTCCACCCCTGCCCTTTTTCGTCAATTGAATAGGCCAAACGTTTATTATGATAATGGATTTTTTAAATTAAATTCTTAATTGCGCGTTAACTTTTTTATTGCGACTGCCAATTTGTTTGTTTTTTAATTACACAACCTTGTTTGCTATTTCTTACCTTGTACTTTGAAAAAATCGTCATTTTGCGGCTGTTAAATTGTAGCTTTTGATAGTTAAAGTATAATAATATAGAGCCATTGACCATTATCTTTCATAACGGACGAAAATGAAAAAATACAGGGTGGATTTGTTGACGGGGCAGTAAGGGCAGGTACCTTAACCGTTATGGTTACAGAAAAATGTTCCTAGGGGACCATCCATAACTTTTTGCGAAGTCATGAACTGCATTCACATATTTGGAAAAAAATAACAGTCGATGACAGTCAGTGAAGCAAATCTGAGAACTCTGAACTCGGAAAGTAGAACACCGGAGCAGTGTGTCCGGGTCCGGCGCCTATAGATAAACTCAAATCTGACACGAAAGTCAAATACTTAGCGGTGTTTGCAAGAGGATTCCACCTATCCATTTCACACAACTTTAAAACCTTATAGGTTGAGAGCTGGTGACCAATCGAGATTTTTTTTCGAACAAGGCTGGGAGTTGGTAGGCTGTTAAAGTAGACTTCGCTGAGACTGTGAAAAATATTTTTTTGGCCCGGTCGCGGTTGAAAGTTAGATTTTTTCGACTTCGAAAGTATAAATGTATGGGTTAGCTGGAAGGAAAAAATCTAACTTTCAACCGCGACCGGGGCATAAAAATATTTTTCCCAGACTCAGCGAAGTCTACTCTATCATCCTACCAACTCCCAGCCTTGTACGAAAAAATATCTCGATTGGTCACCAGGGCCCTTAGCCTGTAACGCAATGGTGCTAAAATGGTGTCCCGGTTGACGGTTTCAATAACGATTTAATAATGCTGTCGGTCCAGTGTCGGTCGTTTTAATGTTTTTTGTAGTACAGCAAAGAATATTATGAGTCTAATTCTAGAGGATTAGTTCGGTGATTGTAGGAGAACAACGAAAAAATCCCGGTTTGTCATTCTACCTGGGACGCCATTGATACGCCATTGTGTTACATGCTAAGGCCCCAGCTCTCAACCAAGGAGCCTGTGCCAATCGATCCACGAGCCCCGAACACCCGCTTATCTATGACAAAGGAAGCCTCTGTCAATACCACTCCCCTCCGATTATATTGCGCTAAACGGATTTAGTCGCGATCGAATCTGTTTGCTGTTATAGCTGATGTTCGTTATTATTATTTTGTTTGTTATGAAAAGTCTAGAAGTTACTTTTCGAGTTGGTAGAATAAGCATCAGTCGCGCGCGGCCAGTAAAGTAATTTTCGAATTTTAGAGGACAATTACTATTAAATTATAATAATAAAATAATTTGCACGGATTTAGTTGCGACAATCTTTTTTCTTGTTTGCTATTAAAGCTGATGTTCGTTAATTACTTTGTTTGGAAAAGTGGGGACGTTACTTTTGGATTAGGTAGAGTCAGCCACAGTTTGTTAAGTACCAAATTTTAGAAGACTTCTATCAGACAAATATGTGGATGGATAATATCAAGAACAATACAGTGTTACAAAGAATGACCAAAGTAACAACTTTTAGATCCTGTGAGGAAAAATAAAGGGCCTTTGCGCTGAAAAACGTCTAGCTCTTTTGAGCTCAAAACAACTTAACAATTTTCCAAAATTTTCATTCTCATCTCCGCAACATTTCAAACCAAAACTGCCCAAATCCTCCCATCATTCTATTAACTTCACTCAACGAGATAAAGCGATAATAAATAAACATTTTCCCCAAATCAGAGTCACCCTAAACGTCATCGTGCTGAGATAAGGCCGCATTCACACTAAGCTGTTTAGCTGCGTCCCCTTTTGGTACCGAACTGTAGGTACCAACTTTTGTTTGCCTCATCTATGATTCTTACCACTTTATATTAAAGGGTATTTTGCTTTGTTTTACCTACCACAGCAACAAACTCTTTTCTGCCTTGTCTATTATTCTTACTTACTTGCGTTAGAGGTTACTTTCCCTTGTTTTGAGTGCATTATTGTGCTTCGAAGGATAAGCTGTCTGTTCATCATTACACTCTTTCAATTAAGCGCTACCAGTCGTAATCTCCTTGTGTGATTAAATTACAGTAATTGGGAGGGGCCGAGGGAGGGGGTTTTAATTTCTTGTGATGACCCCTTTTGTCATACAAACATCACAGATAGGTAGGTAGGTGGTTAGAGCTCTTGAACTTAGCAATCAGCAGCGATCATCAAAAATTTTTGATAAGTTTGGTGATAAAGCAAAAATTAAGGTTTCGCCATTATTTTTTTCTGCTTTACTCCTTTGTGAAGATACTGATATCATTTTATTCGTAAAACTATTACTATTCTGTTCTCTGTGATATCAGATAGGTACTTAGGTGAGCGCAGACGGGCTGTTTTTCTAAGAGCGATCTCTTCCAAACAACAAATGGAATAAAACAGAATATTTTTCAGTGGTATTATTTTGTAAAATATTTAATGCAAAATTGCAAACAAAACTTAATAAAACCTAACCTTTCTTCCATCGCAATCGAAACCGTAGACAAACCATCCAACGCCCACTCGACTCTACCAACAACAACTAACGTCTGGAACAAAGACGTCATTGAGACGAGTGCGGCGTTCTCAATCTCAATTTCCGCCAACAAACGCCACCTGTCCATGCGCATGGGGAACTAAATAACTACGGGCCTTTACTCTAGAAAATTTGCTTATTTGGACAGGGAAAATAGCACAGATATTATTGGCGAAAAATCGAATTTACTTGCTACTGTACAAAAAGTTCTTCTTCTCTTCTTGGCTACAATCTACAAAGACACTGAAAAAATATAAGTCTCCTTTTAGGCCCCGCCGCAGTAGCGCCAAAAAATTTAGAAATTTTGAGATGATTTTTAAATCATTGTGTTAACTTATTCGGTGAGTAGCTACATTCATAGTTTGATAAAGAAAATGTTCTATTTTCAATTGTATCTGGTAGATGGAGCCGATCTGCTCTACAACAACAACTAACGTGTAGAACAAAGACATCATTGAGACGAGTGGGCCGTTCTCAATCTCAATTTCCGCCAACAAACGCCACCTGTCCATCCGCAGGGGTAACTAAACAACTACGGGGCGTTACTCTGGAAAATTTGCTTGTTTGTCAAAAAAATGCTTAGAAGGTAGCTTTTGGTGAAAAATCAAATGAGTTAGTAGGTACCTAGGTAGGTTTATTTATGGACTTTATCTACCTAACTAAGTATTATTTTTAATGGGTGGAAGGTAGCTCTTTTGGTTAAATCTCACATGATTTCCGGGCAGGTAATACTTACATTCCCCGGCACCTTCGTAAAAAAAATCTGAAAAATGTCGTGAAGAAACCTGCATTTGAATATCAAACTCTCTATTAGCTGCATGATAAAAAACAACTTAAGAAAAGAAGTCCGTGATGCCCCAAGCTATTCCTAAACAGAGTCAAAACGCATTAGTATCATTCCAGAGTAAGCCTTCAGTTCTCACCTAAGGCCGTCATAAACAAATCAAACATGGCGGGCTAGGAGCCGCGATATTAATGAGACAATGAGACATTAGCTCGCTACAAAATGCCTCCGCATTCGCGAATAATTAAATCGTAAAGCCCCCTGCGCGCCGCCTACGGTACCCGTCTATTTACCCCTTTTTCATTGAACACAATAGCCACTGCAATCCGACGCTTGCGACTGCAAAACAATCCAACATCTGCTCTTCGCTCAACAGAAATTCCACCTTAATTCACCTCAACCCTACGCTCAAAATGGAATGTAGAGGAGTTAATTTATAAGGCGTATTCCGCAGAGACGATAAATTCAAGCGCGACGGACCACGCCCACCCGGTATCGCGTTTACACACATGTCGCGCGGTAGCGCTGTCTCGTTTACTCTGCGCCGCTTATTAAAATTCCTCGGAGCTCGCCCCGTCTCGCTCTGGGAGGCGGTATCGCGGCCCGCGGTCCCAATGCTGTCGCGATTTTCTCCGCGAACGAACGGCTTGCCGCGCGGTTTTCCTCGCCGATTTCCACCGTGTGGAGCGAGCCTATTGCCCGATTTGAAAATCGAACGCCGCGGTTTTTTCTTTTCGTTTTCGAATTTCGCAGTGCGATGTGCTTATATTCTCATGTGCCTGTACTTTCAAATGAGTACTAATTCGCGCAAACAGGAGACACTGATTGACGTAAATTCTTGTGTACACGTGTAAAATAGGCCGACACGAAAAAAACGTTTTTGCAATTACAAGTCTTCAAAGTAAACTTTGACACCTATCACCATATTCAAGACGAATCCATTATCAATGCCAAAGCGAGTCATCAAAGCCGCTGAATAAATTATACTAATCGCGATACACGTGCGTGTTTTAACAATAAGTAAGCAATCATAATGAATTGACAAAACAAATTGCTGAATTATAATTTTCGCATAACTTAACCACGGCCACATACTCGTAGAAACGCAATCTCACAGCAAGCGACAAAAGAAGAAAAAGTTAAGCCCGCCGGAGGAACAAAACAAATCAAAACAAAAGACAATGACGTCATTCATCGAATCTGCCGTCGGCAGCTAAAACAGATGAGAGTTGAGAACAGAAGACGATCGCTCGATGACGCCACAACTCCTCAGATGAAATGAAAACGACGGTGGAGGAGCCGGCCGCGGATACCGGCGGTCGCGGGAAGATCTCCTTTAGCGTGGACTCCTTGCTAGGAAGTAAAGCCGACGTGACAGCCGACGTAGCTTCCAACGCCGACGCCGAAAGCACCGACGCGGCCATAGAATCTGATGACAGTGACGTGGATATCGAAGACGTCGACTCTAACACTGATGAGCATAATACGAATGAGAGCGAGGAGTTGGAGCCTCGGAGCGGGGTGGTGGTGCCTCAGCCGCTGCTGCCGCGGCTGTACCAGGGTCCCGCGCCGCCGGCCTGGCCCTTTGGGGCCTTCCCCTGGATGGCGCACAACCCTATGTTCAGGACGGGATCGCCCAACAGTAAGTTGATTTAAAGATTTATGAAAAAATTCGCTAGGGACAGGTATTGAACCCGCAACCTCAGGCTTAACGGGCCGGTACTCTACCAATAGAGCTACCGAGCCAAGTCGATGCGATTGCGAAACGGACTGAGACGCTACCTGTGTGAGAAGTTTGCACCGTATCCACCATCCAAAATCAAGAAAGAAAATTAAGTAAGTAACTGAAATATTTTTGCAGATAGACTCTTAAAAATAAATGTACAAATGGCGGTCTTATCGCAAAAAATTCTTCCAGATAACCTTTGGATGGACAGGTATGATAGCGAAAACACAGTAACAGCAGATGCACAACAAAAATAATATGATAGGATAAAATATTTAATGATATTGAAAATAAAGTTGATTTAAAACTTGACTTGCGCTTTTGCATCTACCTATCTATCTATATAAATAGCTAGAATAACTACTACCTACAGAGAAAGGTACTAGGTACCTTAAGAGAAAGGTACTCTTTTACCTTGCCCTTAAAAACTCTTAAAAACAACAAAGACTTTAGGCTAGTTGTTGAGACTCCGCTGATCACGAAAATACAACCAGCCTAGATAAAAGCTCCCAGCCTTGTACGGCAAAATAAGTCGATTGGTCAGCTCTCCAGCTAATACCTATGTGTCACACTTTGTAAAATCGCTCGCTCAATGAACCGTCAAACAGTTTTGATTACTCTATTTTTACTCTAACACAGATCTCCAGATAATTCAGTAGATTGAACGAGCGACCGAAGCGAGAGAAGTTCTCCGAGTCTACTTGAACAATCCGGCGTTTGTGTGTATAATGTGAAATAATGTGTATTGCATGTTTGTATGTATGTATGAATGTTTTTTCAACGATAACTTGAGTATCGTTGGTTGGAACGTAATGCAATTTGGTAGGCAGGTATATGAAATTAAAAGTATTTTTTTGTTCGGTTGAGGGGTTGCCGAGATACCTATTATGGTATTATAAATTCCGCCTGAGCGAATGGTGTTAGAAAAGTTATACATCGCGAGTTCACAGTTCGGGGCGATACTAGTTTAAACTTATAGTTGACATTGACAGCATGTCATACAGTTTGGTACAGTTTGGTTGTAAAATAGCCCGTAACGTAACCAAGTAGAGTGCAAAGACCGACTGTACGGGTTCTTCCTTCTTTGCCATAGTTTTGTTTTGCCACAATATTTGTTTTCATACAAAGTTTCCTGGTTCACCACACTTTTAAAATATAAATTAATTTATTATGTTTGGCGTCCTCTTTTGCAACACCCAGGTATCTAAACGTACAGTTGGCAATAAAGCTTTATGAAATAAAAGTTTTATTACTCTAGTGAACATTTTAATATTATTATTTAGATCCAAAAAAATACAACTAAAGCTACACTTTGCAATAAAATGAATAAAAAGTAGGTACTAGGCTTGGATATAGCCTTAGGCCCGGTTTCTGAGTTGAGAATTTT